>JBBJLS010000002.1:6735763-6761970 GCA_037577275.1 Bryconaethiops microstoma
ATATATGTATGTATATGTATGTATATATATATATGTATGTATGTATGTATATATATATATATATATGTGTGTATATATATATAATATATATAAAATATGTGCGTGTGTGTGTGTATATGTATGTATGTACATAGTATGTGGTATATAGTCAGTATATGGTAAATGTTTTAAATATTTGTTATATAATATGAAGTTTTTGAATGGTCAGATGGTGATTTAGTAAACAATAGTAAACTGTTAATATTATCTGCTACCAGTAGATGGCAGTCTAGCTCTTTGCTGGGTTATACGGTGCCAAGTGTAGACTGGCTTTTTGTTAACCTCAAACAGTTCTCCAGTCATTCTTGCCTTGCTAATGATATCACTTTCATTTCTTTTTTACAATTCCTGTGTTGAAATGCATGTCTGAGAGATAAGTATGACAGCACTTAATTTGGGATCTGAAAGGGTTTCCATGAACATTGAGCTAAACTGAGCGTATTTTAGTGATAACGTCACTGCGTCCCACAACAGCAGATCAATACATAAATATTGGCTACAGATATGCGGTGCAGTAATGGCGTCTTACGATTGTTTTGCTTTAGGAAATCACACAAATTCATGAGACTACCTGTGATTCGTGGATATTTGATTACCAGCCGTGGCTGTCTCTATCAGACCTCGCCGCTTCTATGAATATTTCAGAGAGCTCCCGAGTCGTACTGGCCAAAATTTCTAACCCCGTGAAAATACAATATGGGCTTTTGGAGGATAACATAATAAAAAGCAATTTAGTCATTCGATTTTCTCTGTATCACTAATAGTGTTACGCGTCTTCCCAATGAAGCGATGGCTCTAGGTCTTGGCAAGTCTAAGCCAGACACATGCTTTTCTGAGAGGAAATGCAGTTAACTTTCACTCACCTCAGGAAAGTGTTTCACTTACAAGGTTTAAGAATTGAATGGCGTGGTGGTACTCATCCATTTCACACGTCACCTTTCCTCTGTCTCTCCCCCTTTCTTTCCCATTCCCTTTCTTTCTCCCTTTCTCATTCTTTATCTCTCTCTATCACTTTCTGTCTTTTCTTTTTTTTTCTAACTTTTTTTTTTCTCTCCTAATCATGTCTTTCTTTCTTTCTCAAATTGTCCTTTCTTTCTCTCTCGTTTTCTTTCTTTCTGTCTTTCTTTCTGTCTGTCTGTCCTTCTTTCTTTCTATTCTTACCCCCCCCTCTGTATCTCTCTCTCTGTTTCAGGTGCTGATAGTGAGAGTGCTGTGAGCCGGGAGGGGGACTTGCACAAGCGGAGGAATCTGTTGGCTGCGTACTGTAAGCTGATAGTGCACAGTGTGCTGGAGATGAGCATGGTGACTGAGATCTTCAAGCAATATGTGAAGGTACAGCTCATCCAGGATGAGCTTCTCAAACTCTACGCCCTCCTTAAACCCACTATTGAGGTCCACATTACGATTAGGTAACAGCTGCGAAAACCACTTAGCACGAGCGCACGAATGTCACTTAGTTTTAAGAGTTGTTCTAAACATTCAGTATTCCAAGGTCTTTATATTATTGAAGATCAGACCTCGCAGCTGTTCCTGATTATTTAGGGTGTGTGTTTGGCAGCTACACACATGGCGTATGAATTAATGTCAAATGGCAATGAGGACATGATTATATTAGTTATAAAGGAGACTGGGCTAGTGCACCAATTTGCTTTAAAATTTGAGTTGACTGAAATAAATGCATAGCACTTTTTGTGTGTGTGTGTGTGTGTGTGTGTGTGTGTGTGTGTGTGCGCGCGCACGTGTGCATGTGTGTAAGAGTGTTTGACAGACTTGACATGTTTGGAATGCCTATTTGGCTTGGCCCTGACTGAGCCAGCAGTCTCATCAACATTCTTGATCAGACCTTTATATACACACATACACACACACACACACACACACACACACACACACACACAGCTGCCATAATGAACGATGACTTTCAAAGTTGAGCAAACGACAGAAATTTGGCGGCCGAGTGTGACCCCATATTTGCTTGACTTCCTGTTTTTGCAAGTTCACCAACAACTGTTCGCTTCTTTATGCTACTGAACGCGTGCCAGTTTCACGAGCCGCTTAAATGCATTTCTAAAAGCAAGCAGCAGCAAAGCAGCTGCTGTTCAATCGAGACTGAATAGGTGTTATGTTTGCAGTGTTACAGATGATCAGTTAGGTTAGTGTTGATCTCAATCAGGAGCAGTTTAGATTCAGCGTGTCAGTCCGTCTCTCACTGACTGTAGCCACTGAGTCCATGTTACAGGGGATCTGTCTGATCTAGATGGGGTCTCCAGTCACTAAGAGCTGTGGGCTCATAATCTGTCTGGCCAGTAGGGCAAGAGGGCTGGCCCTATCGCTCTGGCACTGATAGGGCTTCGTCCAGGTCAGCCTACAGGGCAGCAAATATCAACTGAAGCAGTGCAGTTATTATTTAAGACAGTGAGGGTGGTGATGTGGCCTGTAAAGGACTGAAGGGGTGATGGGGATCTGACTGGTTGCTTGTTGGCAGATGTGAGGCAGGTGAGCCTTTTGTCGCATGGAACTGAATGAAAATAATTCAACAGAATAGTTTTCTGCCACCAGTTCCACTACACAGTTCTTCTATTTGTGCAGTAATAATAAGAAAAACCAGATGGTAATAATAATTATTATAATAATGCCATTATTGATATACAGCATTTGTCAAAAATTAAGTCACTAAAATAGCAACATACCAAAGAGTAAAAATACAATATGTATACAGCACAATAAGTAGGGATAATAGACAAGATAATTCTGATATTATAATTAATCCTGACATTCCAAAAGTGCATCGGAACTTGGAACTGCACTGATGCCTCACAAGGCACTGATGAATTTTTATGCCCTCAATAGGAAAGGTTTATAGTCTGTGAACTCTAGACTATTTGCAGTTGTTGTAAGACGATGCGCGCTGTGTGGACATGTGTTGATACAGTGCAGGCGTGGTGATGCTGGTATCTTGACTTTGTAAGCACGTACGAGGTCATAAAATCAGAACTCTGTAAAAAGGCGTCCTTGGTCAGTGTCCTTAAAAAGGCGTTCTTAAGACAGACTGGCTGCTTCCTTGCCATAGTCGGACCTGCAATTCTGGCCACGAGGACATGTGACAGTCCCAGTGTCATATTTGCATTGTTTTTTTTTTATTTTTAATAGTCTCTAGATAATTACTGCTGTTCTTTCCCCTGCAGTACTACAATGACTTTGGTGACATCATCAAAGAGACCCTGAACCGAACCCGGCAGATGGATAAGATCGAGAGCGCCCGGACCCTGGTTCTTTGCCTTCAGCAGGTACTGTAAATACACCACTCTCATTCTCTTATCAGGCACTGTTCTCTGGGACACATCTGCCTGGCCCGGACCCTCGGTGCCCTTTGCTTGTAGATGGGCCTCTGCAGCTGTCAGCACCTCACAGACACAAAGGCACCCCCCACCCTGCCACTATGTGCTGAGCAGAATGTTCTTGCAGCTCTTTCATTCTCTGAATTGCTTAATGGTAGATCCCTGTAGGGGGAGGACAGGGAAGAGAAGCCCTGATCACACTCACATGGTTCAGAACAGATTTACGTCACTGACAGTAACAACTCGTGTAGTTGCACCCAGTGTGCTCGGGACGGGCTTGCCTCTGCTGTGCATTAGTAGTGATTTAGTGATTCAGATTCATGGCATATATTAAAACATGGACTATCTGACCTCACAATGGTTTGTGATTTCATTATTATGTGATTTGTGATTGTTAACGAATTCAGGATCTCATGAAATCTCAAATGTGAGTGCTTATTTTTGGTATAAATTATTTTTAAAAATATATTTCATTATATTGCACTTCTCATTTCCAAGAGAGAACTTACTTTATCGAATATTATTAAAATTATAGATCATTATGCATTCTAACATTTACATATTGGTGCAGCTGAATCATGTTGTCTGATTGATGCATCATGATACATCACTGCTTTCTTGGTTGTCATTCTCCACAGCTGTACCTGAGGTTAAAGCAGGAGCAAGACAGTGGGACCACGTGCAGCTCCACGGTGCAAACATACAGCAGCATTAAAGAACTGGCCAGACGCTTCTCAGTCACATTCGGCTGGGACCAGATCAAATACCGCGAGTCTCTGGCCATGATCCACAGGTACTGCTGGTCACTCCCTACAGCTGAGTCTAGGTGCAAAGTTAAGGCTGATACAGATGCTCTGGCGTAAGCACTGCTTGTAAACATTACAGCTAAGAGACATTCTCTGCCTGACATGGCCTTTGGTTTCTTGTTATTTAGAGATTACAGGGCTTAAGCTTTGGCTATCAGCTACAATACGGGGACCATGGCTGAATAGAGACCAGGGACTAAAGTGTATGCCTTTGTATACATTTGAACAGCCTCTGACCAGAGTTCTGTTTTTGTTCCTTTGCAGGGATGGCATTGAGTTTGTGTTTCAGGGTTTTGTTCAGCGATCCGAGAAGCACTCGCCTCCGAACATCTCCTACCTCACGATCCTCAGCGAGTTCTCCAACAAGCTGCTCAAACCTGACAAGAAAACCATGTAAGTGATTTGGCTCTGCAGAGAACGGCCAATCAGCAGCACACACAATAATGGATCAGACCGAGGAATCATCTTTGTAAAGATCTCTTTCTATATACTGCGTGTTGTCCGTTTTGCATCAGGGTTATACATGCCTTTTGGAATCTTTTCATGAAACATTCAGCAGAATATCTGTAGGTTGTTTGTCTCTAGGTCAGTTGAACACATTTTTTTTTTTTTCCTTCCAATTTGCTCCTCAGATACAGTTATCTGCAAAGATATGCTGGCGAGCAGACCATCAATAGCAGGGAGGAGTGCTGGATGCCTCTCATTTATTACAGAGCATCTCTCCAAGCCACAGCAGAGGGAGAAGATACTATGTCTTTCATCAGCTCTGACACTTATGTACACCCTTCATTCACCAATCGTCCCAAATCGCCCCCCATCAGACAGTCCAATTCTGAAGGTACCAGTGCTCCAGGGGTCAAAGAGACAGTGGTTTTAATAGAGACCTTACACTGCTGTAGTGAAAATGTAAAGTAGCTTCAGTAAAGTGACTTTGATTAAGAGGTTTTGCATGCTGTATTTACAGGAGATTCACGATTACCACCACCACCACCACCACCACCACCACCGCTACCACCGCTGATCAAGCAGGTACAAAGGTGAGCACACGGTCTTGGTATTAAATAAGATTTCGCACACTGAACCAGAAGCGCAAAGTCTTTTACGTAAGTTTTAGGTGCAAAAAGAAAGAATGCTGCTGCATTTTATGCACAAAACAGGCGTAGCAGGCTGGCAGTAAATGTTTCTCACTTATGCATTTGAGTGAAGATTTAAAAAAAAAAAATAAAAATGGGTGGAGATGCTGGTAATACAGCTTGGATTTTATTTATTTATTTTACCGTAAATGAGTTATATTGTCTAAAAATCAAGTTGCTTGCAGCCAGTCAGAGACACTGGCCTCAAGGATGTTCTGAAAGCACATTTAACAGAGTAAGACTTTGAACTCTCACGGACAGATTGACGTTATATATGATATATTTTAGACATGATGTCCATCTCAGTCACTTGCTTTTTCTCTTTTGGCTTGAGCATGTTGATATTTTAACAAATTAATTTGGCCTTTTTTTTTTATGTACCTCCCAAGCAGAAAAAGTTTATTTGCATTTTATACGCCGTATGCGTGAACAGCTATACCCTCTGCCAGCTGAGCGATAATTTTAGACGAGTGTGTATCACACAAGTGCAGTTTAGCTGTTTTTCGTGGCACCTACTCGCATCCAGGGATATAATGTACATAAGACTTTCATTAACGTGACATTTGTAATCGGTTAATATACTGCTATAACACATTTAAAATGCATACAATGATTAACAACATTTTTCTTGATTGACACCACTTTTTTTCATTAGCAGTGTGGAAGAGGTGAAGAGCCCAGAGCAGGATTCTGTCTTCAAAGAGCCGCCAGATATAGGAGGACCATCTGACATCCAGTCAAGAACCACCATCAATGAGGAGGATGTGGACATGGTGGAAATAGATATATGATGCCCAGGTTGAGCCCTAATGGAGGTCCTTTTGCTTTATTTTTTTGTTTTTTTGAGTGTATGAGTTCACTGAGGTTCTTCAGGATAATCCACTTCAGGAATATTAACTGTGCTACAGTTATTCATAATTATGGTCACAGTAACCAGAGATGGACGATGTTTGTGCTGAAGACCTGTTCCTAATTTAATTATGATTTTTTTTTAATGCACAAAACCAGATCTAAGCTAAAGACTTAGGTGTGGTGTGTCATTTGTTTTTATATTATGTTAAGTATGAGTTTACTGAGGTAGAATTGTCAATATCTTCAGGTATTTAAAAAGAAAAGAAGAAAAAAAAAGAAACTGACATTGATATATATGTACATCCGTTTAGCCCTGCCTTCTTAGATCAGACAGACACAGATTGAAACATTTGGAGTAATCACTTCAGAGTGCCACAGTTAAAACATTAAATATTATTTATATGGCTGGCATAAACTGACACATGCAAAATTATGAAATCACCAGAGCAATCATGTTTTGAAATAACTAAACATGCATACATCTGTTTCTACTATAATTTTACAAATCCACTTTATTTTTGAAGTTTGTATTTCAGAATTGCTGGTTAGCCCCATCGCAAAAGATGCTAATTTTTTTTTAACAAATGTGTGTAAAGAGATGCACAATATATTCAATATCATGAACTCTGTGTGGTATTTCCATTATGTTGCCCCCATCTGTAGTGATATTTGTAGTATTTTTTTCTTAACACTGATAGCTATAGAGGCACTGCATTATTCTGATCCAAAGTCAGTAACTAGCAAGTAAAAAGTAATTTAAAAAGTGTGCTGTAAAAGACTCGATTTGATATTGTGTGTAGATACATCTTGTAAATACTGTTAAATGCTTTCATGTTCATTATATTTTTTTGTTAGAATTTGCTGTATAGCCCACCCAAACCACTTTTCATCCCAAAGCTCTGCAATATACTAAATGGGATCATAATGAATTTTTGCCTACACATGTTTTACTATAATTTAGGCTTCTACAGAGGTTGCATAATTTACTTTCCCCACTCTGGTTATGGGTTTCACTTTTTCAGTTCTGAAAATAATTGCTGCATTTGTACCTTTAGTGATGATGCATTGCTCTTTAAACTTGCACCAAAAAGCTTTTATTCCTGTTATTTTATGGATGTTTTTTCATTTGTCATTAGATGGTTATTGAGCAACAAAATAGTTTTTGACCAACTCTTTGTCCAACTATTGTTAATTACATAATCATATACTTAGTTTATTGAACCACCAATAAATGATCAGGGACCATTTAAAATACAGTCATCACAGAAACAGCTATTTTCACTTGTTCTAAAGTATATTTTAAGTGTGCGTTTTCTAACTACATTTAGCACATCTGTGTTCAAATTTCAAGAAAGAACTGAAATGCAGAAAATTCACTAATGCTGAGATTGGCTTGGTTTAATTGTGCTAAATTAACATATGGAGTGAAGAACATTACGGAGAAATACCATTTATGTGGCTTACATATACTGTCTGATTTGTCCAGTTATGACTCAAAGTCTTTGTTTTAATGGTCTGAATGTGTAAATTACATGTACTATGTAAATTGTACTTGACTGTTATGATAGTTGTCAGTAAGTGTTTTGGGTCTATGGCAGCTGTTTAACACATGACCATGTTTATATGTACATAACAGCTTTTTTTTTATATTAAAATGATTCAAATATTAAATGCAGCAGCATTCATTGAAATGTATGACTCCTCATAAATAGACAAGATGAAAGAACTTAATACTTTATTTGAACTCAAAAGGGTTAATTTTTCCATTTTCCTCAAAGTACCATGTTTAGAGTACATTTGTAGAAAAAAAAATGCATTAACAATTAAAACATTTACCTAAAGTAAGCCTAAACACTTACTGAACAAAACACAGCAAGCACAAAAATATGTACAACTTTTTATAAATACTGTCTATAATTTAAAATAGCTTTTGCATCTATGGAAAAGAAAAGTTAGAGGCTGACAATTACATTATTTCTAAAACATTTTTAACCCTACAATGTCTTTTGAGGGTATGAGGCATTTTAGGCTTCTGGACGAAGAACAATTACAAATACGCTGTCCATGTAATCAAGCTAAAGTCTGATATAACTTTGGTTAATCTCTGGAATGTCATATTAGCCAATTATAAATGTTAATGTTATGCTTAGTGCACATTCAAGTGGACCTCAGTGACCAGACCTTGGGTTCCTATGCAGTCACTTGACAGACCCTGTCGTGCCCATCATGCATGGATGGGCTTTGTGTATCTACTCTGCTGATATCCCAGACCAGCACGACCCGTTCCCTTTCTTAGCTCACCAAGATACTGATGTACCGAGCCTTAATAAAACACCTGGGACACATTCTGGGCCAGTGAAAGAACAGGATTCAGCTCGGGAGCTCCTGCAGGTACTTTGTTGACCTCTATGGAGAACAGCTACTGGCGTGGTTTAGTGCAGACGGCCTGAATTGCTGTACTCTGCCGGGTGTTGCTTTTCTTGGGACAGTTGTTTTTTTTTTTTTTTTAAATCTTAATGCTATAGTAGCTGTCATTCAAAATCGTCCACATACTCATACTCATCCAGATCTAGGTTACAGTGGGGATTGGGAATCTCAAACAGGTGCCTCTTCTCACTGCGCAGCTCGAACTCAGCGGACATGTGGTTGTCAGCTGGATCCAGGGCATTTTCATAGCTGTAAAGAGAATATCAACTTCAATATCGTGCTTAATCCTGTGTAATATGTATAGTACAAAGTGACTCCCCCACCAACACACATACACAATTTAAATTGCAACATTAGTACCAAAGCTCTAAAGCTGTGGAAAAAAAAGACAGCACTGCAATTTATTTTTAAATCAGCATCTCTGGAGTATGACAACCATTCCATGCCAGTTAAATTCCTACACAAGCACCCATTCTGCTTTATAAGGTACTGATTAGTGATCACCTGAATCACATTTTATTTTATATTAAAAAAAAAAACACTGCTGTAATCAACACTCTCCTCTGATGGTAAAACAGTACTAGAAGTATGTAAAAGGTAATTATTGCCATTTTGTTTAACAGTGAACAAGAGGTTTGTTTTCTTTGAATTATTAAAGTTCTGTAAACATTGCATCATTTCTCTTATTTTGATGTTTTGTCATTTCCTTTAAATTTATGCTTTAAAAAAAAACAATATATTTAGAAATTAGGAGTCAGCAGTTCTTAAAAACTAAGGCAAAGCTGTTCAGCTCAACACTTGCACCTATAAAAGATTTTTGCAGTGGTCTCATTTTTGTTCCAGAGCTTTATATGGAAATAATTTCCTGTTTGTGAATTACAAACTTTTTGTAGTTGTTTTGGTGTCCAACGCTAAATGTTGATACTGATATCTTTATATTAAAATGTGTTCAACACCAGAAACAGGAGGTAAAGAAGAAAACACATGACCCAATATGCAACAATACCACATTACGGAATGAGCCCAGGAAGCACCTACACCTTGCACTTACCCGTAGGCCTCAACACAGAGGCTGCCTTTAGAAGTCAGTGGTGTCCCTAAAACCACCACATAATCACTGATCAAAAATAAATAAATAATTTAAAAAAATATATCTAAACTACAAATCATTTATCAAGTGCATAATCATGTATAGCAGTACAGCGAACACAAAGCCATGTCATGACAGTCCAGTATTACAGTAAATAAATCCCCAACAGGCAAAGTACAACCCACAAATGACAGTGAATCAGTACAATTTCAGTTGTACTAATTTAATTTGCTCATTTATGTCATGAAAAAGCCATACGGGCCTATTGCAAAGGCTGTAACAGAAAATGATGAACCGAATACAGAAATGCAATAGTTTTGCAACATTCTCAGGTCTTTTAGGAATTTAATTTTAAACACCTTTTTTCACTAAAATCACCCTAGTGTAAATTAAAAACTGAATGAATCTAAGGATGTATTTAGTGAAACTGCAACCTGGAAGATGGACATCATATAAGCTGAGAGCCAGAGCTCTGTGATACTCCATGATGTTTAATGAGGCAATTTGGGTCGAGTTGTGACAAGCTAACGGTGTGAAATGCTGATGAAATTCTGATGTTTTACCCATCATTGTACTGCTCGTTGGCGGTTTCCTCAGCCACCAAAATGTCGTACTCCTCTGCAGCGTATCTCTCCCAGTCTGAAATCTCCTGCCCCAAAGCCTCAACATCCTGGAAAGTGATAAATGGTACTTTATTATACTGCTGCATGTCAGAATATACAGAACATTCCGAACTCTGGTGGACTATTACCTTTGCAACCATGAAGGGATCCCTCTGTTCATGGTCCAGATATTTCTCAATATTGAAGAAAGTGTCAAAGAATATATGTGCTAGCTTGCATCTCTTCAAGTCCCGGAGGGTGATCTTTCCTAAAGAGAAGTTTCCATGTTAGTGTATTTCAAGTTCACTAATACTCAGTGCATATACCATTAGTTGTGGTGATTTTACAAAGTAGTAAGAAGTTATTTATTTAACCTAGCCTTGCCTAAAACTACTCTTAATGGTCAGATGTGTGTTAACACCACTAATCGACAAAATATCTACAACACTTTCTCCATTAACCTGTTTTGGCATGGCAGGTTATACAGCAACAACACAGAGGACCGACTTATACCAACTAAGCAAGATTAATGAGCTTGTGTTTCTGCTGAAAAAAACCTGCAAACAAACTTTAGTTCTTGCTGTGGGTTTAACTAATTAATAAAACAGAAGCAGCATACCAGACAATAAAAGGCCTACTATCATACTAGTACTAATTTGATATGAAATGTAAGTCCCAGATCATGTGCCACACAAGGCCATCCAAGCAGGACCATGTTTGGGACAGACATACACACCTTGTGTTCTTCCTTGCTGCTTCAGTGATGTTAAAATCACTATGTACAACACCTAGCATTAATTGGAGTGGTGTAAAGCATACTACTATTGCACTCTGAAGCAGAGGAAATGTCTCTACAGCGATAAATCACTTCACTGGCCATCTGAGTTTGACAGATGCCAGAAGAACGCAACCTAGCGGTAAGGTTTGATGTAGTATAATGTTCCTTGGCTGTTTTCATGATTCAAGATTTCATGATTCAAATGAACGTAAATACTAATGCTTGGACAAACAATGATATTTTAAACAGTTGTGATGCCTTCTGTGGAAACAGTATGAAGGTGGTCCTTGTTTCCGTTCATTCAAAAAGTGACCTGAAGTTTCAACACCTTTTGAATGAACTACAAACCAGGTCTTATAATTCAACATCAGTTTAGGGAAAAAACAACTATATAGAAAACCTCATATAAAAAACTTAATATAAATGCCAGTGGTTTTGGGATGAGATATTCAACAAGAACATATGGATGTGCGGTTCAAGTGTCCACTTCAGGACACCGTGTACATTTAAACAAAAGCCCATTTGAATATTTGAATGCATGAATACTAACATACTCACTAACTTTTTTATATATAAAACCTACCTGGAATTTCAGGCCTCACCAAGTCCAGCATTTGGCAGAGGCAGTCCTCAAAGGGCAGCGGCTCAATAGCCATGGTCTCTAGCTTCTGACACTGCTCCTGATAGAAGTATTGCAGCTCATACATGGACAGGACTCCATCGCCATCCAAGTCCATACACCGGAACCAGTACTCTATGCTACAGAGCCAACAATCAAATTATTCAACCCATTTAGAATAAACCTGTTTTCAGTCTACAACAGCTTTCATAAATGATTTCATAAAGGGATTTCATAAATGATGGGGAAAAAAAACAGATTATTAGGCATGAAAAATGGATAAAGACAAATCAATACAGACAGAACAACAATATACTGCCCAGCCATCTAAACTACCTCCCTAATATTGTGTAGGTCCCACTTGGGTGTCAAAACAGCTCTGACTAATCAAGGCATGAACTTTACAAGATTCCGAAGGTGTGCTGGGGTACCTGGCACCAAGACAGTAGCTGCAGATCCTTTTAATCTTGAAATTTGGAAGGTAGATCCTTAACGGATTGGACTAGTTTGTCCAGCACTTCCCGCAGAGGCATAATCTGACTGAGATTATGTGAACATCCTGAAAGGCCATGACCACTACGAAATACTGTTGCCATGAAACCTGATCTGCAACAATGATTAGGTAGGCGGTATGTGTCAAAGTAACATCCACATGAATGCCAGGACTCAAAATTTCCAAGCAGACCAGTGTCCAAAGCACCACTCTGCCTCCTCCAGCTTGCTTTCGTCCCACAGTGCACCCTGGTTTCACCTCTTATCCTGGTAAGCGACGCACGCGCACCCAGCCATCCACAAGATGCAAAAGAAAACATGATTTAACAGAACAGGCCACTTCTATTGCTCCCTGGTCTAGTTCTGTTCTAAGTCTTTCAGTGGACAATGATCAGCATGGGCACGCCAACGGGTCTGTGGCTTCTCAGCCTCATATGCAAAGAGCTGCAATGCACTTGGTGTATTGACACCTTCCTATCATATGCAACATTATCCTTTTCAGCAATATGTGCTACGGTAACTCTTCCAGACAGTCTGGTCCCTAAATGCATCAGTGAATGCTGGGCCCCCAGACCCTGTTGTCAGTTCACTTGTTGTCTTTTCTTGGACCACTCTGGGAAGGTACTATCTGCACTGCATAACAGGAACAACCTAGAGGATCTACGGTTTTGGAGATGCTCTCACCCAGTTATCTAGTGATCACAATTTGGCATTTATCAAAGTCGCTCAGATTCTTATGATTGCCCATTTTTCCTGCTTCCACCACTTCAGTTTCAAGAACTGACTGTTCCCTTGCTGCCTAATATACCTCACCCCTTGTCAGGTGCCACTGTAATGAGATAATGTTATTCGCTTCACCTGTCTGTGGCTTAAATGTTGTGGTTAATCTGTGTGTATTATAGTACAAGGCAGAAAAAAAACACAAATTATACTATAAACATATATATGAAAAATGGATGACTATTACCTTGCCTCAGTCTTCTTATCTTCTTCTGAGATCAGGAACCACACAAAGTCAGCGTAACTTAATCTGCCCTCTTTATGGGCCTTTCTGTCTCTGAACGTCAGAACAAATAAGGAAAATAAAAGAACAGTGAACTCATGGAAATACACCAGATGAAGAGTGAAGATCTTTGCGACTAAATTCTGAAAGTTAAACACCTTTACCTTGTTACAGTTCCTGCAAATATTCTCTCAATCATTCTGTGAGAGAGGGCTGTTCAAGAAAAAGAAAAAGAAAGAAAAAAAAAAAAAAGCAAACACATTACAAACCTAACCTTCACATATGAATGTTTCTCAAATAAAACAATGGAGTGTCACTGGCCATCAGTTGCTTAACTGAATTAGGGGCATCTGGTTATTGAAAGGGATACTCTAGCTAAAATGAAAAATGTAACCATCAGTACATCCATTGTAAATGCCTACTTGCTTCATAAAGTTGTGCCACAGCAGTCTCTAAAGCAAAATACCCTCTTTTAAAGACTAGGAGAACCATAAATCTGCTAATCATGTATCTTGGAGGTGAAAATAAAACATCAGCGTAATTATCCCCATAACAAAAAAAAACCTGAAAACCATCTGAGCGTTCCTAGAACTCTAATGATAGTTATCAACCCAGATGTATTTATTAGCCTCTTCATCAGCTGCTACCATTTAGAATTTAAAGAGTGCTGTAGGGTCGTGTTAAGCATTTGCATAACATACACTAGATAACAAAGTGAGAAAAATTGTAAATTCTGTCAAAATGTTGAGGCTGAAGGGTGCAGTGCTGCACTATAGAAAACTATGGAACATACATATATTTAAACACTCTTTGTAGGCCCAACAGCCCTTTAAATTCAGCTTCTTACAAAATCTGAGACAAAAGAGACAAATCAATTTGAGCAGCAGACATTACGTCATACTGCAGGAAATTCACAGTGAGACTAAGTTATTGTCCTATTGATCTTAAGCCCCCCAGTAACCGCAGCACCAAGAGGGAATATGTTCTCTGATGTGGTGAAGAAAGGGAAATAGGAAAATACATTGGTTCATACACCAAATACGTCACGAGTAGAGAAACCCCACTAACGCTCCATATCATATCAAACACCTACTTTTCCAGAGGGTACAGAGACTGGACTGATACCTTGATCACTGTGTCGCACCAAATCCCTCTGATCTATGTAGAGATCATGGTCAGTGTCTAGCTCCCAGAATTTACAGTAGATGACATAGAAATGTTCATATGAGAAGTACTCAGTCAGCTGGTTCACATCGTCTTCCTCTTCCAGAAGTGCCACATTCTGTCAAAAAATATGTTGTCTATGAGGCATGGATAACAAAACAGTAAATGTGTTTTAAGAGAAGATAATGATTACAGAAGCCATACCTACCTGAAGAAAATTGCTTTTCCTGAGTTCTGAACAGGTAATTTTTCCTGTCCATGACCGGTTTACATTATAAAATATTCTCTGAATTACCTGTTGGCAGAAGAAATCTCAGGGCTCAGCAAAACATTTTACACAGAGTAAATCTGCAATCCATAACTACACTTTAATGATTAATTGAAGTATGTACTGGTTAGCTGCAAATCACTGTGTACAAGGTAAAATTGTTTCAAATATCTGACAAAAATTTATTATGCCATGTTGCCCTTTACCGTGGTAATGTAGCGTGAGTGAAAGTCTGATGCCTCCTTTAGAAAAGCAAGCCCTGTATGCGAGTCCACCACATCCTTAAAAGAAAGAGAACAGGGTTTCACAATGCCTCTTGCACCAATATCACATTAAAATCCATGCAGAACAGATGACAGTCTAATGAGGGGAGAAACATCCATATTTCAAAGCCATTTGTGTGCTAAGGGTCTCTGGTTTAAATTAAAGAAAGAGAGATCTTCTGGAGTGCCCATTTGTGAATGACACCATGGTGACAGACGATGTGTGGATGTTGTAAAGGTACCGAAACCCTATTGAAACCCAAAGAAAAGGGACTGTAAATGTAAAACAGTACACTAGCTAATGTCTTATACAGTCCCATTTGAAACTTCACATATGTGGGATACAGAATGTTTGATACTGTGTATTTAATATACATCTGAGAGTCCAATTTTAAAGTGTCTGCATAAGTGGCAATAAAATATAAAGTGAATTTTTGGCGGTGGGGTGGGGTGGGGGTTCAGACTCCTTGACCCTTCTCATACAGAATTAAATAATAGAAAAACACATAAATCACCTCTCCTTGGGAGCGGGCACGGACAGTCAAATCTACTCCACCACAATACTTTTTTCATTCATCAAAACAGTCAAAGCAATTGCCGAACCCATACAATACAAATTAAAGCGTGAATGCCAAAGTGCATTTCCCCTGCAGGGGAAGGGCTGCTGGGCCACAGCTGCTGGTCCTGCCAGCCTGAATATCAGTGACGCGTCCATCACAGGCAAACAGTCTAATGGCCAGAGAAGCAGCTAGCATGGCAAATAATGCCTCGTTACCACAGTGCCCTAGACAGAGGGCACAGGACTTCTGGATTTCACCGCAATGGCTATGGTTTTGAATGAAGAAGAAAAAAAACAAAAAAAACAAAAAAACAAAACAAAACAAAAAAACACAACGTAGATCCACAGACATCATCTAAACCCAACAAAATTATATGTACTATTTTGTTGAACAGGTTAGATTGATGAGCAGTTGAACCAAAACGGGAAAAGTCATTAAAGTTCCTCTTTGTAAAGAGGGTTTGAAAGAGGAATGTAAGGATGCTCTTCAATCTTTCTCTCAGCTTTGGTCCATTTCTCAATATGTTTTCTCAGTATATTTGTGAACTGCCTTAGCATTACAGAATGAGCTATCACACTATCTGCTTCTTAGGCAGTTTGTAACAGGTCTTTTATCTTTGCTTTAGCAGTCTAGCAAGACAGTGTAAGTGGTATAATGTATTCCACAAACACTCTGCTTATCTCTAAGTTAATACTCCATACCTGCAGGAATGGGATAAAGTCCTCTTGCTCCAAATATGGGCAGCCAGGCTTGGCCAGAAGGTGAAGAAATTTGGATGCGTCATCGTGACAAGTCTGCAGCATTCTGAAAAGTAGTACAGATTGTTTCAGACTCTCACTTCTCAGAGAGCATGGATTCTTAAACCGTTCTCTCTAAATGCATAACCCCAGATTCATTTGCCCAGAATAAGACTTCACAATTCATGCTCAGTTGTTTTTTTTTTTTACCTACAGCGGTGCAGGAATACTGCTATAATGAAGTCCCTAAGTACTTACATCAGTGCCCACTTGCCATCTTAGAGCTATTCTGGGAAGCCCAAATTAATACAAGACCATTCATGGCACATACAAAACAAATCTGAGCAAAGTTAGCGCACTTTGGCTGTGCTTGCAATCACATAAACACTCCAGCACAGAGTCACTGTTGAACACAAGTGCTGTGGAACAGTGTGAGAGACTCCAGTAAAAAGGAGCATTGTCTTACTTTCTCCACATTGCCACAAACTTGTGCACGGACACATATCCCCTCCTGTCTCCCCCAGAAGCATAGAACAATGGAGCCTTCCAATAGAGAGGGCACTCACAGGCCTAGGGAGACACAAAATATACAAAGGGCCTGACTGTTGGTGTAACCCCAGAAAACCACAACATTCAGAGCTGGAATATTCTTAAGATATGCAAAAACTTTCTAGGCGGAAGATATTTTAAGATAATCAAATGTTCAAGTCAATACACTGCAATTTTGGCCTCTGTTGTTCCAATACCCCTAAAAACTACCAATTCTGCATTGGGGCTTTTATATATATATATATATATATATAATAAATATTTTAAAAAAAAATACAATTGGCCAAACGGGCAATAATGAAAAATGTCTGATTTTCATAAACTGACGTTTAAGTACATTTTAAGTCAGCTCAGGTCTATCTCTTTGTCAGGATCACACTTAGATTTTTCATCAGTTAGGGAAAGGAAAAACATTAAAACTTGTAAACAGTTTTAGGCTTCTGATAATTACACAAATGAAAACAATTTGCTGGGTGGTTGGAGGCAGCACGTTACAAATCACACTTACCTTGGCAACCTTCCCCATGTCCTCAATAGTCACTCTTTCATTGGGGAATTGAGAAAATATTTTCTCTATCTTGGAAATGAGATTGTCAATGTTGATATTGGCTTTGGGCCGTCCTCGAGGGAAGTAGAACTTTGGAATGCTTTCGCTTAATGCTGGTGTAACTGCCTCCTCTTTCTTAACCTGAGCCTGCCAAAACGGACAGAAATAAACAGTGAGCCGTGAGGCTTATTCAGTTCACATTACCCAGTCCCAAAGCACAACAGACTACGGTTGCTCAGCATATTACATCCCAACTTCTCAGGCTGATTGCTTAAAGACGTGATAAGTGATGGTAGCATATGAAACACCAGTTAGAACAATTCTGCAGGCATCATGAAGGACCTTGAAGACGCATCAGTGTGACATCCCAAACAAAGCATGTCTTCAGGGAAAAATACAAGCTGTTGTTTTGTAAATAATTGATTTTAAAATGTCACAACAGGGCCAGACTAATATAATTCAGTCATCTTAACATGGCTCCAGGTAAATGACCAAAAGAAACTCCACATACTAAGTAGATATACAATATCTAAATACTTGCCTTATTAGATATAAATAGAAGTATTGGAGTACAGTGAGGGGAACTGAGTATTCAAACATAAGTAGCGAGTCACAAACTGTAGGTCATGCACCTAAAAGCTGTTTGCCAACCGCCAGGGTTAAAAAGATACATATATTACTACCAGAAGCACTGTTGTTTTGAGAAAGGTTTGAGACTGGCTCTCTTTCTAGGTTTGTACCTATAAATACGAACAAAAAGTTAATATATTCATAAAAACCCTTTATTTAAAAATTAAACTTAATAATTCAGACACTTAAACTACACATATAAATATAACTGTTAAACTGAAACTGTTATAGTAAGATAGTAAAAGGTCCATATCACTTTTCTGTCATTAAAAAGACTAACAGTCTGTAAATATTGTTTTGAATGGTACGTTTATTCCCCCCCTATAGTCCATTTACGGAAAATAACCAATATAACAGCCCACTTTCAAAAGGTTTTTGTGATGTCACAACCAACACATTTAATAGCTCTCCTTATTCAGCCTACAGCAGTTTAGCTTCACACATTCGTGCACTGATTTGCCAACACCATTAAATGTTAAAGAAGTAATTAGACTTTTATAGGATTATATGAAGATTCATCAGAACACCCAGTAATTGACTTTTAGCCGTGACTGGTTGCCCAATCAGAAATACTGTGGTTGGTTAGAGACTCATTTGCATATTGCAACCTTCTGTGATATCAGCATTGCAGAGACCGATACTGCAATAACGATTAGCAGATGAAATATTGTGCAGGCCTAATTTTAGGTTATAAATAGCAATCAAAATGAAGGAGCTTCCAGAAGCTCTCAGGTCAAAAATTATTAAACAACACTTAAATGGAAAAAGCTAGAGTCCTAGCAAAGACCTTAAACATCTCTGCCAAAATGATTTGTAATATAATAAGCAAGGACGGTAGGACAGAAGCCAGCAGTCACTGTTTTTGAACAGTGAATGTGAAACAAAAATAAAACTCAATACTGTCAATACTACAGCTCGACATGGTTACTACTGTTATTGTACTAATGTACCAATCAATTTGCAGTGTCTGAGTACACCCCTTTCATATTTATAATTACAAACTCAAAGACACAATGTGTATAAATCTGAAGTGGATATAGACACTGGAAGTATATTAAATAACAAAAATAAAAAAGTGTCTAAATACTTGTTTACACCATTGAGTATACTTTGACACTGATGCAAACAGAAAAAAAAATAAATTCTCTATTAAGAGGTGCATGAATCGACTGGCAAACACCATGAGGTTACAAACCACCTCACTGTTATAGTGAGCCAGGACAGTGACTCAATCATCATTATTAGCCTATACTTCAGTCACTGACAGTATTATTGTCTTTATTGGTGATTTTCTGCAGTCTGTGGAGAAGTCTTCAAGTAAGGATTTCATTGTAAACTGTACTTCGTGCATGTGACTATAAAACTGGAAAAATATTAATCAGTTATTCCTCACACTGAACTAGCTAGTTCACAAGCCTTTACTGATGTACAGGAGCTCAATAAACCAAACAAGATTTTTGTAAAGAACAGTGATCATTAGAAGAATAAGAAAAGTGAGCATGTTTTATGGCAAATTATACAAAGTGTGATCAGAAATATTGCAATTAGCTCTCACAAATTTCTGTAATGTTTTATGCCTCATTTCCGTTACTCAATCAGTTTTCTTCACACCAACGGCCATTACTATATTTACTGCTACAGACTATATTTACTGGTCAAACTCAAATTTTAAACTATTCTAATGCAAACTTTACAAAGCAGCATTTACAAAGAGTATAAACTACCACTGAAAAATATAAACTATACTATTACAGTGATGCAAAGGCAAACATTTGCAGAAAGTTGGGGCCTGACATCTATACAGACTATGAAAACTCTTCCCACAATAGACTAAAGTATACAGTAGGGCTAGGGAGTATGATGCTCAAATGGTACACCAGCGAAATTTTATATAATGCACAGTATTTCAAATCTATGTTAAATTTCTATCATGTGGGAGTTCACCAACACTTCATGCTGAAAGAGAGTAATAATCCGAACCAGGAAAAAATAAAAATAGAAATACGGTACAGATTCAAACACCATAGAAATGTCTGACTGTCATTTTGAACATCGTGTTTAAAATCTGATCACAACTCACTGGAGATGCACTCAACATGCCAGGTGTTAAAGGTTATATGTTTTGGTAACCTCTATTGATCAGCACACCAAAGATCCATGGCAATGCCAGATATGGACAGGGCCTCAAACATTCATTTTAAGTCATCTACAATCTACAATCAGTTGTTTTAGCAAAGCACCTCTACTGTGTGGAGGTGTGGCACAATTTTGTATACAGAACCAAACCCCACAGAACAGGTGTAGTTTAACATTCGGTCCTTCCCACACCAGTTAACTGACCTCATCTGTTGATCAGATTTGAGTAATCATCATTTAAACTTTACAATACGCAGAAACACTCAAGTTTCAGGACAGTGTGAGAACCAGAGGAGAGTTGTAAGTGCTAAATTCTTAAAATCTAAATCATTCTAGCTAAGCTAATGCTAACCAGTTTTCTTTTTGGCCTCAACAGAAGAAGACAGAGAAGCAGCAGTATTATCATGGACAACTCTTATCACAAAAAGTCAGCTGGTGCTAAGCCAACAGGTTTGCTCTGGTTGAGGATCAGAACTAAGAGCTATAAAATAAAGTGACGACAGACACCATGACCAACAACATGGCAGACTTCAAACTGGCTTAACAGGCCTATTGCAAAAGTCTCAGGCTAACATGTAGACGGCCTGGTAACTAGGGATGCACCTATATGGAATTTCCAGGCCAATACCCTAACCTACAATTATCACCTCATTGTGGGTGATGCCAGTTTCAGAAGTCAATAATTATACTCGATGCGTTTATAAAATAGTTCACACTATAATCCATCAAGAAAGTGTCCAACACAAATTAGCAGAGCTGTGGTGTTCTGGTCTGGAAAGGAATCCCAAACTCAACTGTGTGGGGCATTGGTGTTAGCCACAATACTTACCATTTGTGAGTTTACAAGCATGTAAATGCTGCACTATTGGCATGTGCCAACACATGTACAACAAACATTAGGACATCTAAAAAAACAATTCTCTCCGCTGTTTCTGTCTGAATGAACGAAGGAGTGTTTCTCTAGTTACCTTATATACTTCAGACGTTAAAAGAGCACGTACTAAGTAGGAGGTGCCCCAGTGACACTATCAGTGTTATTCTGCGTTGCTGAACATCTTCTATTGCTATTCTAACAAGGCCTTACTGGTAAAGACAGCCTTCCGTGGAGTGAATGACATGTTTGCTTTATACGCCTCAACCTGAAAAGCCACTTGTCTTCACTATTTGAATAAACTGGAGGAAAGAACAATATTCACTCCATGATGCACACAGACATCACTAAAATACACCCTGAGTAACTATTTGCATGACTCAAGACTCTACTGACTTGATATGTTTGCCATGTAACATTATGAGTCCATAATGTTTACTCCTGTTTACACCCTCCCTCATGATAAGAGTGATTGCACCACTGAAGTCCATGTCTTGCTCCAAAAACATGACTCTTGCACAAACACTCAACTCATTATTCTGGCTTTTTGAACTTCTAAGCTACTACCAGTAAACAAAGCATCAAAAGAATTTAAGTAAAAAACAGTAAAAAAAAGAAATTTTAAGCAACTTCATGAGGCTTTATAAGGCATTTCACTATCTGGAACAATTGCCTTTGATGTGGTAGGCAAGGATTGAGTGCAGCATGCTGTGAGAGATGAATGCTGTTAATCTTTGTTACTCCACCAGTGTCAGGCATGCCTATAAAAGGGAATAGCCATCCTGTAGCCCAGTGCAGAGCTGAGAGTTGTCTGCTCAGTGTTAAGACATGAGGAGACTCCTCAGCACTGTTGATAATCCTTAACACATTCTACACACTCAAAAAAGCCACATGGACAGTCAGCATGTCCAAGGGCAGCTAAACTTTTCCATGTCACACAAATAATACCACCACTTTCCTGTTGCTCACCAAAAAAACCCCCAAAAAACAATAACAACAACCCAAAGGAGTCTGAGCAGCAGCTGCAAGTTAAGACAACCTGCCTGTCCTTGCTGGAAGGCTTTCAGCCTCTTCTTAAAACGTGAAGGCAGGACGAAATCGCAGCCACGGGCCAGCAGAGCCAGTTCTTTCCTCAGGTCCGGGTCCTGCCGCAGAGACAGCTCCTTCATCCTCATGCTGCTGCCGGCTTACAGAGCAAGCGGAGCAGACAGCCAGGCAGCTTGCAGTAAACACAGCAGTGTCGTGGATTATCTTCCTGTGTGACTGGACTGGTCCACCACAGGACACTTCTCTGCTCGCCTTCAGCACAGCACAAGCGCTCTTAATGGCAAGCAGCAGCTGCTACTCTCAGCCCTGCTCCAGCCCCAGCATGCAGTCCGGCTGGCTGCCCCATTCATCCAGCACAGGCTGGCTAAGGTCACAAACAGTCCTATCCTGCAAAGTCACTGGGGAGATTGAGGCTGTTTGTGTCTGTGTGTGAGTCAGAGTGCATGTATGGGTGTGTGTGTGTGTGTGTGTGAGAGTGTGTGTAGCGAGTAGAAGGGGGTGGATCTGCCCTTTCCAATATGCATTCCACATCTCTCAAGCAAGGTTATGGAAAGAGACAAACCTGTTTCAAAGCCCTGTGATAAGATCCTTTTCACTTTTGAGGGATGCTCTAGAAAGATTACAGCACATGGCAATTCTCTTCTGCTGCTTCCCCATCACAGAGGTTTAAGCTGTTCTGTTTTTAGCTTGAGTTCATCATTCTTATGCTACTCTGGACAGCGGTATATAAAATCTTAAGTCGTTTACTCTATCCACATGAAAGTCTTATAAAAGTTAAGGAACTTCTAAATAAATGTAGTTACTGGTCAATGCATATAAAATCAAATGTTAAACAATGGCCATGGAATTGGAAGAGCTCTCCTTGGAGGAAAAAAAAAATTAATAAAATGCACATGTATCACCTCCTGTGGACTTTGTTTATTTTGCTTTCCAAGGCTTCAGCTTCCAGCCATTCCTTACCTTATTATAGATGACAAGTCTTAGTCAGTGTTACGGTGTGGAGGGGGGAGTGTTGAATTCAAAGTATGATGGCTAAAGCAGTCTAGGACTATTAAAAGACCCATCATGTACTGTTTGGGCAACCCCAAGAAACAAGATCTTGAGAAACAAGTGTATCTTTAGTCCTTGCAAACATACATACCCAGACTGACAGCAATTACATCAATTCTCTGTAACCATGCAGATCCAAAGAAACCCAGCCAATGAAGCTGGGGGCTAGGTGTCTACAAAAAGCCTTTTTTCTTAGCCATTATTGTTTTCA
Organism: Bryconaethiops microstoma; assembly: GCA_037577275.1. Taxonomy (NCBI): domain Eukaryota; kingdom Metazoa; phylum Chordata; class Actinopteri; order Characiformes; family Alestidae; genus Bryconaethiops; species Bryconaethiops microstoma. The sequence continues at coordinate 6,758,976 of JBBJLS010000002.1, forward strand.
ACACGAACCGAATTAACAGATATGAGCTTCAGTGACAAGAGAGCTGCCACAAAACTGACTGAATGTGCACACTCGTACCAAAGGCGTACTAAAATAAAGCCCTGCCTGGCTTAAATGATAAGTATTTTTAGATGCCAGATCACAGAGTTCACATTCCTCCACTCATTTCAGCGGTATTCCAGTTCCTGTTGTCCTCCAATGGCAGGATACTGCACATGTTTGATAAGTGAACTATGCTCTTTTTTACCTGCTTTCCATGTTATGCATGTACATTAGTCAATAACAGCAGAATGGAAAAAAACAAGGGACCAAAGTAAAGTAGCCTGTTTTTCTCTTGGCTGTGCATGGACAATCTGTCCTAACACTTCTCTTCGCTAGGACTGCATACTAGTCTATGTAAAAACAACTCTCCTCTGTTCAACTAAGCTGGCACTAAAAGAACAAGTCTAGGATCCGTCCATGCAAGAGGAGGCAGCTGTCTGTGCCAATAGTGCCAATTTCCAAACAAAGCTTTGTGTCCAGTCAGAGGAACAACTGCACAAAGATACTGATCAGCAAAGGAAAACTGGATACACCAACTAACATAGTAGCAGTTGCCTTATTAGTTGCTCAGTTGCCACAGTTTCAATGGGAAAACATTCATTTTTATCTTTATTTGCTGAAGCCTGAAGCCCAAAGTCCATGTCATTCAAGCCTTTGGTGGCAGACCGTAAGAAGTTGCCTTTGCTAACTTGCAGCTGAAGATCAAGCTGTAAAAATCAATGGCCATATTTTTATACTGCCCTTTCAGGCCAGCCTCACAAACAGCATGAAGGCAAGGAAACGACGAGCATATCAGGACTCCAGCAGCCAAGAATACACACTCTGGACTGCCACAAGAGTCAGAGGACACTACAGTTCTTGCTCTATTGATCCAATGTCCCAGTTGCTCAGGCTTGATAACCCAGGGACCTCCTGAATTCATGCATAGAATTTATCAGGGTATCTGCATAAGTGCAAGTTGGGCTTCTGCTTTCACTTAAAGGGGTCTTACAAGTATGTTCTTACAAGTAGGTTGCTTGTCCACCTTGTGGGTAAAGCATGTGGTAGAAAAGTCTTTAGCGTAATTGGCTAAATATCATTTGGAATATGACTAATTTGGAGACTCATGAGCCATTGCTTATTCCAGTTGGCAAGTACCCATCCTTAAACATAACAAGCAATAAAGAACCATTTCACTCACTGTGATGAGTCTGTCAGTTTAAATACCAATGGTGCAGCTAGACAATACATTTCCAGAGAAACCATTCTGAACCCATTTGAACAGAAACAAAAAAAAGGAAAATGTTAGAACAAACTGCAGTAGAATGTTATCTAAATGAAAGGCTTAGCAATAGAATGCCAGCATAATGCCATATGTAAGTCTATAATCTGAGTTGCATAACTGCTGCCATGGTCAAAATACCCAGTGGTCAGCCTACGATGCAAGAAACTCTAAGTCACTTCACACTATTATTTCTTCAAGTAAATTAAATCTGCAGGTAGACTTCTTAGCAAAACCTGAACAAAGGAACAGTAGTGTTCCTGAAGAGAGTGATATGTTGGCTTGGGAAAAGAAACTGGGGTGCCTTCATATTTAAAATACTACAAACTGATTTTTTTCTATTGTTTTTTAATACTAGGGGTCAGCCAATTATCAGCCTGGCTGATTATTGGAGCGGACATTCAGCATTTGTACAATTATTTTCAGTGGTAGTTTTGAACCGGTAATTGCCAATAGGTAAATTAATTTCAAATTGTGCTGCCTTGGCTCTGAGGCAGTCTCGTCTTTCAGTAGTCACTCTCTGTGGTCTAGAGCCATGTCCAGCCCAGAGGACTATCTGATTGGTAATATGTCACAAGTAATCAACACTGAAAGCTCTATGCCACAACACATTTATAGACCAGAGCTCACCAGAGCCGTGTTTCAAAAGTAAGGCAGCAGATATTGCTGAAGTTGCAGTAAACAAAACAATGCTCTACCCTGAACTGGCAAAAACTCCAGTATCTAGGGCTAGCGGAGAGAAATATTACAATACACTGTTAACATTCATTCAAATAAGGAGGCTGTCTATTAAATTCTTTGTAATGCGACATATTTTCACTATTAGTTAAGCTGGTTTATGCAATGAGGAGCCAAGTTTCCCTGACTGAGTAAAACCAAGTGCTCCAGGTCTGTTGCCATCATTCTTTGTTCTAACCTGAATTTGCCATTTTAATATCCAACTTATTTAACTTATCTTCCTTCAGTCTTTCAGATAAAATGTGCAAGTTGTCAAATCATTGGGGAGGAGAGTTAGCTAATGCTACCTGGGTATGACATTTTTTATTTCCTAACATCACGTCCTCTGCATAAATGTTATTTTCTTCTGGTTTTATAGTAAAATGTTCGATTTGAAACTAAGTTTAAAGCCATAAACTCAGCTGGGGTTTAAAGGGTGAAAACATAAATTATTTAGTACGGATTAAAGAAACAAATACTTAAAAGACACTATTTTGGCCCGAACAATCCGTTTCCCAGTTACTCTGAAAATGCCTGACTAATGCACTTTGTTGCAGTGACTATAATGAGATAATATAGATTTATTTAGAAATGGCTACATTTTTGAGTAACACGGGTGATAGGGCAACTTGAACTTATTTAGGTACCATACTGCAAACATTCATTTCTATAAAAACAACAGCTTATATGTTATAGATAGCTGATGGTCATAATAATGTGAGCTAATGTTTAGTCTCGCAGAGATATCTTGAATGAGATAGCGAATGTCATCAAGTTTATTTGCTGATCCATAATTTGGGCAACTGATTAGAAAAAAAAAAAAATCCATAAGCTGTGTTATTTCTTGCACATAACTCACCAGAACTGGTCATACTCTCAACCTTTGATTACTAATAACTAGTGATCGACCGATATTGATTTTTTATTACCGATACCAATTATTTGCATGTTTATGTGCCCGATAACCGATATTCA
>JBBJLS010000002.1:6762070-6781933 GCA_037577275.1 Bryconaethiops microstoma
AAACCGATAACCGATTATGGTAAAATGCTTAAATATCGGGAAAAATATCGGTAAATCGATATATCGGTCGATCTCTACTAATAACTCCTTGAACAAGCTATTATGTCTGGTTTTATACCAAAAGGTCTGCGTTTAAACCAGCTGCAACAGAATAAATAGTCTTGAAGCATGACACATTTTATGTGCAGATGTTACTTCTGAAAATGAGCTTAATTGTTGACAGTGGCATAAACAGAGCATAAATGATGTAGGATAAGAAGCGGCTTGGACTTAATATAGAAGACATTAAAACATTCCTTTGGATTGTATCGGGACATCCCTAATTTGGTGTAATAGCAAATCCTGCTAAGAACAATTTATTAGCCTAACAACACTGAGTTGCTTTCTAAGAGCTCAGAAGTGCATTAAAAAGCACAAAACAATTTAGGCCCGATATTAATTAGGGATTATTAAAGGTGAATGTATTAGACAAGGGCTGGGAAAAACTGTTCTCTTTCTAGGAAAGAATTATTAGTTTCTAATACCACACATGGTTCATATAGCAGCTGCGGTCCTGGAGGGCCACAACACTAGAACCCTGCTTTAATACTTCACATTTAATTAATAAAGGACTTGTTAATTAGCTAATGAGTTGAACTAAGTATGTTGGAACATGAAAATACTAAACAGAGCAGTGCTGTGGGCCTCCAGGACTGCAATTTTAGAGTCCTGATATCGTTTCATTTTACATTAACTTAATGAGTAGCAGGCTAAAGGCATGGAATAGTTGCCTAACATGATTAGAACCGAGCTTTAGTTAAACTGTGTGCCTGCTGAAAACCTCCTTCGTTTGAGAGCAACAGTCTGCACAGAGAGGACTCTGAGTCTCTTTTACCACTAAATGTTATAGCACTGGAAACCATATATGAATGGAATTATTGCCTGCAGGCATTTGAGGGCTATTAGTTTTATTTTATGTAAGTGTTGCAGTATCCTCTGTTCTGTATACGTTTTCTCTCATATATCCTTGTGGCAAAAAATGTTTTGGCTACTAGAAATTTCTGACCATGTTGCCAAAACTTAACATAATTGTAAAGTATAAAAATTGCAACGTTGCAAGACAATAAATACAACACAAATATACAGCAGCATGCAAAAGTGGCATGCATCATTCACTGAACCTACAGAAATGGTCTACCAATATTTTAAGCCCCTTTATCTAACCTACCCAGGCATGACATGTAATATGGCAAACATACTCAAGCTTCTAGTAAATTGCATGTAGGCTCATTTTTTTTTTTTTTTTTTACTTACTTTTTATAATGACCTTGATGTATCTTTGACATCAACAATATTTAAGCCCATATTTCCTTTTTAATGAAGGAAGATATTATTTGGAAAGCTACAGCACAGGTTCTGTTCAGTAGACACTCTCGAAACAGGAAAAGTGGTCTTAAACCCATAGACACACTTTGACATTTAAATTGTTTAACTTCATGACTACTATGGTAAATGTAATTTGTCAAGTATTCAAGTCTACCTGTTCTGGACACCGGCCACTTTGTGCAATTACACAAGCCTTTAGCCTTTTGGGAGGACTTTACACTAGATGTTGGAACACACTAGACACATCAATGCACAGTGTCAGAAAGACGTAGGTCTTTTAAAGTATTCTTACAGCAATGTGTTCGTCAGTAGTTAAATTTAGTTCTTGTAGACTTTCTTTATAAATTAAGTATCATTTACAAACAAAACACCACTGATGTGCTGATGCGTCTAATTCAGCAAACTAGACTGGGCAGTGCTGGCAGACCTGTGGATAAATAAGTGAGCAGCAAATTAATAAGAATAGTAAAGCTACATTGCCCCACGAATATAATACACAGGCTACATGGATGAGATTGAGTATGAGGAGGCTACAATCAAAGGGAAGTTCAAAAATGCCACCAATGTTAACCTCACTGAAAGTCTGTGATGAACATTTTAAACTGCCTTCACCCTAAGGAAATCATAAGATTCTCTCATACATGTTATCCCTGCATTCACATGATGAAAAAGTAAATCCAATGAAGTAATAAATGAATACCATACCAAAATGCTTTATGCCACTTATAGTATGGTTTTTAAAAAAATGCACAATGGAAAACACATTTTTGTCTCTAATAAAGGTTGTAGAAATAATAACACTGTGTTTGTGTAAAATCCTCTCCCAAGAATATACACTATGTTAACGAGAAGAAAAAAACCCAAAAAAACTTCCAAAGTCTATTATACGTTTTGAAATAAAACCATGCAAATATTTTCTGCTCAAGCATATTCGATCCACTCATACAACTATAACAAAATCCACTGCTTTTTAAAGGGAAAACAGTCTTTAAGAGTCACATTTAACCAAATAAGTCAAATGCAATTTATTGTGGCTGACTGCAAAGAAAAAAACAAAAACAAAACAAAAACGCATCAATCTCAATTATTTAAATTTTTTGACAGTCCCTGATATTATTGGACATCAGAATTAGTAGACAATTAAAACTGATATTTGTAATACCATTTCAATGAGATCAGTCTTTGAAAATCCAAAAGATCAAAGAAAGTTCAATGACCACTCCTTTAATCAGCAACACATGACTAGTTTGTTCACACTGTATTACACTAAGGCCAGTTCTGCAAACTGTACACTACACCTTGGCCAATTTCACAGTAGCTAATTCCTGCACAGGGCAACGACGTCTATCTTTGTCGGTGTCTTGTGTCAAAGTTGGACCAGCTGTTCTAAGCAGCATCTCCATGACGTTAATTGAATTTCTAACTAATCCTTTGAAGAATGCATTTGTATTCTGGAATTCCTTTGGCCCTCCTAAAATAGACCATTACTTGATGTGGGATCAGTATGCCCTTAATACATTGTGACAAGTTGTGGGCACATGCTGCTGACGTCACAGCAGAAAATATGGACAGTTGTTCCACAGCCCGAACAGCGTCTGGAATCACTAAAGTGGCAGGGACGACTGGTCACGGAAATCAAAGCCTCTTCACATCTGTCAGAACCCTTACTGTCTAAGAAACGAGGAATCATATTAAAGACTGGACAGAAAATGGCCATGCTTATGACATAGAAGCAGATGTGTTCCATAAAAATGTTCCATTATTTAAAATCTTCTCAGACAAGGGCAAAGCCACCCTACATCACGCTCCCTTTCATTCTCATATCCATTATGGCAATCCATCCTCAAACTCTGAACAAAATTTGATCCATTTTAAATGTGGTGAACAGTTAGAGGAATAAAAATAGTATAATAAGAAAATATCACAGTCAGAAGCAGTGGAAGGAGATTTACAGTGCTCCACCCTGTTAGGGTGTTACAGGTCCACACCTTTGTGCTGCTCTTAGTTGCCTGTATAACAAGCAACACAGGCCTGACCTGACATCGCCCTTGTATTTGCAGAGGCTCTGGTTCTGTCACATTAAAAATCTTGACATTCAAGTCAGTGCAACAGGACAGGACATGGTCCGCTACCAAATGAGACTCATCCTATATGGTTGCAATGAGAGGGATTGGCTTTGAAAAATGTGCAACTGCTTGCTTTGTCAACAAGGATTTGCATGTCACAATGTCACACCCCAGTGAGACAAGTTTACACAATATGAATCCTATGACAAGCCACGCCAAAGACACCTTAAAAGAATAGTTTATCAGATTTAAGCATTTCTCCACAGTGCAATCAGCCAATACATGTTTAAGGGTGAAATTTTTTTAGGTAAGGATTGGAGCCGCAGGTTTAACATTGCTAGAAAGACTAGAAGCATAATTTATCTCAATAATTTTTGTAAATATAAGTATTATATTTATAGCTCACAGTAAGTATGTGTCCGACATCTCATTGACAATTCTGTGCCAAAGATTTCGGTGACTACTGAATAGTGTTCTAGCATTGTAATGTTAGTTAGCGACGTTAACCCTGCAGCTCCAATTCCAAAAGAAGTATAATGTATGTATAAGTCGACAACATTTACAGTAAGTTGAAAATTGTTCAAATTGTATTTTTCACAAAAAATTAATTAGACAGTGCATTATCTTATGTTATTCACATACTGGGTTGGTGCATTAAAGTTGACCAAAATTTTGCAGTTCACCAGTACACCACCACAAATGCAAATGTTCCTTGAACACACACACAAAAAAAAAATCACTGTTTGTATCTTGGCTCAGGGAGAAATAAACCCTTAGCATTGCCTGACTGCAAAAGAATGCAAAAGGAATTCAAGCTGCATGAGCTGTAGCTGTACGCAAGACATACTCATAAAACTGACTGTCTCTGCTACGGTGGCAAAGCACATGAGCTACATTCATCATTTTTTGCTACATTCCTAATTTCAGTTTTCACACATTAACATAGTACTTGAGAGCTAAGAGAGAAATGAGTGCTGCTATACCAGCCTTGTCAACACAACCAATGGATTTATTCATAAGCACAAAAACATCCATTTCTAAAAGCCCCATGTACAGTGGTGCTTCAAAGTTTATGAACATAGTAGAATTTTCTATATTTCTATACAAGTATGACCTAAAACAGCATCAGCTTTTCCAATATAACTAAAGACAACATAAATGTAAAAAAAAAAAAGAAAAGAAAAATAATGCAATTGGCCATTTATTTCTTGAATAGAAATGATACAAAATTACATATCTGCTAGTGGCAATAAAATGTGCTTTTGGTGTGATCCTCGTGTGCAACTGGGGTGTGACACACTTTCTATTGAGATTCAATTCACTGACAGATGTCCTGATATTTTCTATTAGAATTTGCTAGTTCAGAATTAATTGTTCTATTAATTATTGTAAGCCATCCTGGTCCAGATGCAGCCAAACAAGCCTAAATCATGACACTACCACTGCCACGTATTTTCTCCAAACATAACACTTCGCACTTAAACTAGAAATTCTATTTTGATCTCAATTATCCACACATTTTTCTAGTAGCCTTCTGTCTTGTCCATGTGACGTTTAGCAAACTGTAGACAGGCAGCAATGTCCTTTTTGGAAATTTTTCTCCTTGCAACTGTGCCATGTACATCCATGTTGTTCAGTGTTCTCCTGATGGTGGATGCCTAAACAGCAACATTAGATAATGTAAGTGAGGCCTTTAGTTGCTTAGAAGCTACCCTGGGTTCTGTAGTGACCTTGTGGATAATTACACATCTGATCATGTTTTAGGTCATATTTATGCAGAAAAGTAAAAAATTATTAACAGTTCACATACTTTCAAGCTCTACTGTAAAGATTTGGAATAATAAAAACAATGACACCTTGTTCTTAGAATGATGTTAAACAGTAACTTTACAGTGGACAACTATGTGCCTCAATTGACCAAAGTACCATCATGAGTACAGGCGTACTGGGGAGAAAGTGTATGGACAGAGCGAACGATAAATAAATGAGTGAATGAATGAATGAGTGAAAGAAAGAAAGAATTCATACAAGACAACAATCAGGCAAGGCTTATAAGGCTAAAGAAACGCTGCTGATAGTAAGCATATCTAGCCCTGATTGCAGAGTGCATGAGGACTGTTTTGGTGAAATTCCTTTTTAAATTCGAACATGGCAAACTTAGGTTTAGATCATTTTAGCAGCCATGCTCCCTAAATTATCTCTACATGTCACCAGGCTACTGATAGCCGCAGCTGTCTGTCCAACTCACTGACCCCACATTGCAGGCATTCACATCCAGGAATGTCTTCTTTCCTCTACTGCTGACGGCAATCAGTCCAAATATGGGTCTCTCCTAAAGACAATCCACTTCACAAAATTTAGCTACAGGCTAAGGTATAAGTTGGGGATTATACAAAATCTTCAATATTATTAGCAGTACACTCATCTGGCCCTCCACTGATGCAGTGCGGCAAGTTACTGAATACATCATTCTGAGCCCTGGACACAGATATTACCACCTCTGATCAGTGCACAGTGGGAAAGCCATTATCATTCCAGGGATTGGTGGACTTAAAATGCTCCACCTCTCATTCCACGGCCCAAGTTGTACTCCAAAGGGAACACGTGGAAAGTATTTTTTTACACAACACAAAAGACTCCACAAAGCCACCCCTACCAGAGATCCTAACTATACAGGCCAGAGGCTACAGTCGTTCAGCAGCCTCTTGTGGTAAAATAAGGGAAGTCAAATCTTTTAACTACCCCCCAACTGACTCAACAGTGAAGTACTGAACGCACATGTATTACTCTCAACTGCCCACAATTCCTACATTAGTGCATCTTTATAAATTAACACACCTCTTACTGTGAGGAAGAAAGAAGGTGTAGTGTTATTTTATTGCCACTTTTGAGTAATAAAGCCAGTGATGAGCTTTAGGCCTACCTTTTTAACGCTGACAGATCGTCGCTGTGCCCTGCTGTTTGGTCCTGTTCTGTTACTACTGCCACTCCCAGATGGCAGTGCAGCTGAGGGGGGGCTACAGGGAGCAGAAGTCCTCTCAGAAACATTACTTTTTGAGGCAATGTTGTTGTTTTCAGTGAAAACGAGAGAATCCCTCCCATTACAATCTTCCTGTCCAAACTCTAGCTCAACTCCATTCTTGATCTTTCTGAGGTAGTCCTTTAGTATCACCTGAGTGTTTGGCTCGCTCAACCAATTTAGAAAGAGCTCATCCACCTTCATCTTCAGGACAGGCTGCAAGGCTTGAGGTGAAGGCATTTTTAATTGAGTTTTCCCTGACAAAGTTGTAATACAGCCTGAAAACAGAGAAAGAGAATCACAGATTAAAATTTCACATTACATACAATTAATTTACAGTATAATTGCTGTGGTCACATACATGCATGTCAGTGTCATGTCTTATAATACTCTTGCAAAACTTTGCGTAGATGGCCAACACACATTAAAATGTTTATATTAAAATAAAGGATATTTTCAAGTACAATATTACTGTATTACTGTGTGCAATGTCCAGTTTCCTGGTGCACTACTACTGTCAATGTCTGCTGCTACCAAACAACTGAAGATACTCTGATGAGTACCTGTATATATACCCACTGTGTTCATACATACATCCAATGTGTACATACTTTTGTAGACAGATATAGAGAGAGAGAAAGCGAGAGAGTACGTTTAATATTACAGATTCAAGAGCTTTATTTGTCACATGCCTATCCAGGACAACATATAGTGAAATGAAAATCTGACAAGCTCATAGACTGCACAACATATGAATATGAGATCAGAATAAAATAAGAATAAAATGTAAAAAATTAAGTACAATAATTAGTATTCACTAACAAATAGGAATTAAGCATAGTATAGTGCAAGTACTGGTTCAATTAACGCATAAAGTGACTGAGTGGTGCAACATAGTACTATGGATAGGTGGTAGATGAACAAAAGATAAACGGATGAATACTAGTTATTGATCATGACTATAAGCGAAATCGGCACGTCCATATTTAGAAACCTAATAGCCTGGGGGGGAAGAAACGTCTTCTGAGAATAGACTGTTGTGTTGTATAGCTTTTTATTTACTATAGGTTATGCTGCTTCTACTTTCTTTTGTTTTAACAACGCACATTTCCCACTTGTAGGACGAATAAAAGGTTATCTTATTTTGCCTTATCTTATCATGTCTTATCTTGCATTAGGCCATCCAGCTTGAAACGCTGGTGGCTACAGCTCTGCAATGAGCAATCTGGGTCTACATTTCAGCCTTTGTGCTTTAGCCACAACTGTTTTGGCACATGCAGAGACATGCATGCCACAGGCTGTGCCAGGTGTGGGGAAAATGTGTGAACAGTGAAAATGATCTGATTAAATAGTTCTGCACATTGCTAAAAAGCTGCAGCACTTCTAAGGGAGAGCTAACTGGACGAGCTAACACAGTGCTAACTTTGTTTACATACTATGGTCCTCCGCAAGAGCACAACAGAGAACACGAGAAGATACCAGCTCTGGGTTTATTATGTCTAGCTCAGTTAAATGTCTCCATGAGCAGTAGTAGTAAAGTCCTGCAACGATATTAAAGCCAGCTGTGGAATCGAAACTGAGAGTTTGACATCTCATAGCAAGCTCACAAGCTAGCTAGTTAGCCAATTACTGCCCGTAGCCTAACTTACGAAAGATATACCTTGCTCTTTATAACTATAACCTATATAACCTGTAAATGCATTAAATTGAGGGTATAAATGCTGACATTAAGACTTGCCTGGACTAGAAGTCCTCGTCTACACATCCATCTCTCATTTCACCGGGGTTAACTTTGAATCAAACTCTCGTTTCCCCAGGTAACCGGGAAAGCTGTTCTCGCGAGACTTGTATATATCCGCATGGAGAAACAGACATGTCAAGTAGGTTTTACTGTCATTTCGACCATGTACACACATTACTCAGTGAAACTAAACACTGTTACTCCAAGACCATGGTGCTATACAAGAACAGAAACAGAACAGCAGAAGACCACAAGTGCAGACAGGAAAAAAGAGAGTGCAAGAAAAAACACGCAAGAGCAACAAAAGAACTAGACATGACAATATTCAGTACATGGCCTTCAGAAATGAAGGTTATTAAAGGGGAACTGCTCCAGGTTTTCACATTGTTGCTGGAGGGGTTTGATGTAAAAGAGAGATGTGTAGAAGAACTTACCAGGTTAGATTTCCTTACACTGGTGTGATAGCGACCAGGAGATGCTCTAGAAAGGAGAGGAATGAAGGTCAGCAGGACTAATACAGAATACCTGTGTGTGAATGAGAGGGAGGACAGTGGAATGATGAGGATGCAGGGAGTGGACAGTGGAGTGGTGAGGATGCAGGGAGTGGACAGTGGAGTGGTGAGGATGCAGGGAGTGGACAGTGGAATGGTAGGATGCAGGGAGTAGAGCTGGCGAAGGTGAAGGAGTTCAAATACTTGGGATGAACTGTCCAGAGTAACAGGAAGTGTGAAAGACAGGTGAAGAGGAGAGAGCAGGCAGGGTGGAATGGGCGGAGAAGAGTGACAGGAGTGAATTGTGTGGTGGAATGGGTGGAGAAGAGTGGCAAGACTGATTTTTGTGGTTGAATGGTTAGAGAAGACTGATGGGAGAGATTTGTGATGTGATGCTCTGGACAGTGTTCTGCTGGAAACATTGGGTCCTGGCCTTCATGTGGATGTTACTTTGACACGTAGCACCTGCCCTGGAAGATCATCTACACGTCTTTGTTATTCCCTAATGCCCTCAAAGGAAAGGTTTGAGGAACACGACAAAGAACTCTAGGTGTTGACTCGGCCTCCAAATTCCCCAGATCTCAGTCTGATCAAGCATCTTTAGGATGTGTTGGACAAAGTAGTCTGATCCATGGAGCACTGAAACTTATAGTGCTTTAAAAATATGCTGTGAATGTATGGGTGTCAGATACCACAGCACACCTTCAGAGATATTGTGGAGTTCATGCATTGATGGGTCAGAGCTGTTTTGGGGGCAAGAGCAGCTGGTGGCCTAGTGGTTAGGGAGTTGCCCCCGCGACCAGAAAAGTGACTGCCCACTGCTTCACGTGGTGAATGGGTTAAATGTGGAGAAAGAATTTCACACTGTGTGCTGTGCTGTGGTATGTTGTGTTCATACCACAGCACAGCAAATATTGCCTAATATTGTGTCCGCACCTGACTTATTAAGATGCGGACACAATATTAGGCAATATTAGGCAATGTTATGGCTGATTGTGTATAGTATATATGTAAACACTTACTGTTAAATATTGCATTGACATTTTACTATTAAGCATCTTCTTTAGTTCCCTGTTCATTAATCCCAAATGTGTCTGTTGTGTATCTTTGCTGTCTTTATTGCTGTCTTTATTGCTGGGTTTGTTCCTCTGCCTTAATTTAAGGTCTGCCTTTAACTCAGAGTAGAACTACTCTTTAGAGGTTTAGAGAAGTCCAGCCCTTCTTTTTTCATCCATTACTTTATGTATTCTGTTGGAAGGTCTGTGCATGAGACATTATCAAAACTACTTCTGCTCCTTCTGCTTTACAGGTAGGGACATCAACTAGGTATGACACTTCAGACTATTATTGCACAAGATTCTAGTGCTTGTTAAAGCTACCACTGCGCTGTTGGGAGACACTGAATAAATTTAATCAATTGCACATGTTTTTTGCTCCATTCTTTTGGCCCATGCAATGAAAGTGGAAAAAATAAGGAAAAGATTAAAATTCATAAGCGTAATACAAGGTAAAGAGGTATAGGTGCATAAAAAATAATGGACATTAGGGCTGTTTACCTGCTCAGAAATTTTGTAGGTGTTCTATTATTTATATACCATATTTATCTTAATACAATATTTTTGAAGACATTAAATGTATTTGTACTAACAATAGGCAGGAGTAAAAATAACAGATGTAGAATTAACAACATGTCTAATATGTCAGTGAAATTACAATGTGTGGTCACGCAAGATCAAATTTGAATTCTAATACATTATGTTCGTTAATCTTTTAATAAGAACACAATGTAAAGTATAACGTTGCATTTTTGTAAATCATGTAAATCATGGGATGTGATATTGGAATGTAAATTTGTATTATTTTCTGAAAATGACTAAATGTTTATTGATTTTCTTTCAGGCAAATATACAATCATGCACAGAAGTTACATGGCCCCGGTCAAATGTTTTGTTGATTTTGTACACATCAAGTACACATCCTGTACAGAGAATACACTTATACCCACTGTAACTGCTCTGCACACTGTATATTTAAATTAAAATATTGGGAAAAATGTTGCCTTTGCAAAACCAATGGTGTGCATATATGTATATATATATATATATATATATATATATATATATATAAAAAAATGTGTGCACGCACAACATAATGCATTTTTTCAATTTTACTGTATATTTTTTTATGTATAAGTGTGTCCTATGTAGAGAATGTGCAATTATTTTCACTTCAGAAACAAGAACGTGTTATTTTGTTTAAACTTTTCAACTTTTGCATAAAATTTTAGCTTCTTTATTCACAAAATTTTGCTCTTGGTGTTAGGTTGTTTGTTTGTCTGTCATTTTCAACCACTCTCACCAGTGAAATATGATACTATATATTCTGTCTTATAATTATGTAGCTGTTTCTGTGCACCTGACTATTTTTGTGTTAATTCTATAAAATCAAGGTAGCAGTTAGCTTTTTTCTCTTAGTAATCACTATGACAGCAGTCAGTTTTGAACCGCTTTAACAATGGTGAAATATTTTCTTGTATTCTGTGGCACGTTCCAAGATCTGTTATACACTGTAAACCACCCACACCCTCTGATTGTTAATAAAAGTACAAAGAAGAAATCAAACCCAGCTCAGAAAACATTTAGATTCACAATTCATGCAGCGAAACTGAGCCGCAGTGGGGAGAGACTCTTTTATAACACACTTCAATTGCTTTCAGATGTTTTGCACTCTCCATTTGAGATTACAGTTAGGAGGGAGAACAATGGATCTGCCTTCGGAGATCCTTTGAGATCTTTTCATGATATATCAATGTTAAACGTGCAGAATGAAACCAGCATTAAAACTGCATTACCCAAATGCAGCGGTTTCAAACAGCAAGAATGATTACGTGTGCCCTCATTGTTTTGTGAAATGAGCGCATTCCCAGGAACAGACTTTTCACAAGCAAAACAGTGAAGAAAGTGTTGACCTGCAGGATCATGCTTTGCTACGGTTCCACTGAAACACATACACACACACACACACACACACAAGAAGAAGAAAAAACAAGTTACTATGTGTGTGTGTGTGTGTGTGTGTGTATGTATATATATATATATATATGTATATATGTATATATGCACACACATAGTAACCTGTTTTTTCTTCTTCTTCACAATTTACAGTCTAATTGAAACACTGGCATTTCACTCATTTCTGCCTTTTTTCAGTTCTGGATTAGAGCGAGTCCATCTCAGAGCTGGCTGAAGGAGAGAGAAGATGGAAGAAAGGCTGAGAGCACTGTGCCTCGCTTCGGACCCAATTCTGCGGAGCCAAAAGATCAGCTGCAGCATGCTTGGTCCCTGTTCCCTCACCAGTACTAATAGGTAACAGTGTTACAATGTACCGATCTGTTGCAACACCACTCCTGTACTAACATATTTCCATATTTAGCTCGCAGGGGCAATTGATTTTGTCTTGCAACAAGACAGAGAAAAATAGGAACATCATTATATGCATATTCCCTGTATTGTTTTATTTAATCACACTGAATTATTGAGGTCAGGCAGCATGTCTTCAGTAATAACTAAAGAACAATGTGTTCGAGCTATTTATTTGATGATGTGTTATTAGCTGCATTTAAGGAAAGATAAACGGGTCTGCTCTCGAGATTAAAAGCAATGGACGTTACATCACAGCACAAATTATTTCATGCATCAACTAAATTGCCCCCCTAAATTGTTTGCCTACAAAAACGAGGAACCGACAAAAAATGTGTTTCATCTATTAATTGGCTAAGATTTCGATCTTGGCTATAATGGCCTGGGAAACATAAATTTGCGTCCAGCATCCCTTAAAATCAAGAAAACGACTGGCCGGACAAAGCCCCTCTTCTGTGCCTTGTTCACATGTTTGCACGCCATGTGAGTGTGGAAATGTGGCCTGGCTAATTTCGCCCAAAGTCCTCGCAGCCTTTCCACTGCCCGTCTTCCATTAAAAGGAACTAAAAGAGGTTTATTCGTTATCACCCTGGGCCTCACCTTTGAAAACACATTGCAGCGTTCTTTCATTTTCGCTCGCCGAATTTCATCATTCATTTTACATTACATTATCTGAAGCTCTCTCACAGGGAGCTTTGCTTGCTGTCGAGGCGCCGCTGTTGCTTCAAGAACTGTTTGAATAATTCAGAAAAAAGCAGGAGAAGATTAGAAGGCATTAGACTTGACTGGGTGAGGAATCAGTCCTACAACTCCCATCACACCCATCTGGGGAAGTGTGCACAGGCAGTGGGTGATGCTTCTGTGTGTAATGCCTTTATTGTGCTCTGTAATATTGCCCGGATTTGACTGCCAGGCTTAAACACACTTCTAGAAAACAGAACCACTGCCAAATTATATCTATTTGTTCAATTATGCTACAACTGCACGCCGTATATACATATTTGTATATTTCGGGGAAGTTGTAGTCACTGAGAAGTCAGACGAAAAGTTGAAGTAGAGCTAAAAGCAGGGCAGCAGCCAACTTGTGCATGCTGACGCAAGTATTACAGCCCTAATTATAGCAGTACTCCTGAGAAGTGATCATTAATGAGCCCATAATGGTTTGTCAACAGTCACTCTTCAGGTTTGACTGATGTGCTTTGTCAAAAATACACCCGCAACTTTGGTACAGCACCAACACAAACTCTTTTTTTTTCTCTTTTCGTACCAGACATTTTACTTCTGTTACTAATTTATCCCTTTGACCAATGAATTGGTACAAAAATCTGGATATAAAAGTTGAGCATTGAAGCTTGGACACAGTTTTGAATGTAGAACGTAGAAGTATCATCGCCAAACCACGTCATGGCTCGAACACAGCATGAGACAAATTGTCATCAGTGGTACTTACAAATGAGTTATAAGACTAAATACTAATAGCAATCCTTTAATTTGGGCCAATTACTCTATTATTTTCAAGATAGCCCTATTTGGACCTTGAAGTGAATTGTGCATTGAAATGTAATATTTTTAATGAGCGTCACAAGACAATGAAGTCTTATCAAAGGCAGCTAACTGTGATGTTCTGAACGAGGGAAACGCTCTCTTTATCTCTGCCAAAGAATGTCCCTTTAGACCACTGCAAGAGCCTGATCTGATTTAGGAAAGTCTCTGCTGATCTAATACCAGCCTCAAATTGGTCTGTGTATTAAAATTCGCCCGGACGTGCTTGTGCGTACAGTATCACACGCACGCCTCTGCTCAGTGATTCCAGTCACTGCTGAAGTTCCTTCCAGGGATCTACATGTGGTAAAGGGGGTAAATTAATTCTTGGAGGTGAACATTTGCCAATGTATTCAAATGGAAGAAAAAAAAAAGTGTGCTGGCCCTGCCTCAGCCAAGATAGGCCACTGGCACCGAGATCACATGGTCTAAGAGAGATGCCCTGTGTTTCCAGGCCGTGTGCTGCTGCTGCCTTGGTTTAGAAACACAAAAGATCTGCCGCTCTCAGTAATGAGGCTGCATGTCGGTTTCATTCAAAGTCTAAAGCGTTTTCATGTGTAAACACAGTCCCATGGCAACAAACATGGCTGACCATGTGGTCAGAAGCAGACATAACAATTACTGAAAAATAAAAACACACACACAGACACACACACACACACACACACACACAAACACACATATATATACAGATACACACACATAGTGCTATGATTCATCCCAGTCCAAGGGATTTGCCCTCCACTCCATCAGCATAGCTTAGGCAAAGTTTTGTTTGATTTTTCCTTTTTTTTGGGGATGGCCAGGAAATCTCCTCTGTCTCTACGCCATCTCGTCATGTGAGGAAGCTGCTGCTTTATATGCGCTGAAAAGGACACACACTTTTCACATCAAGGGGAGGCCCATGCCTTGGCAGAGGCTCCTGGAAAAAGGATGAAAACGAGCCACCTAGTCGGACAGAATCAATGAAAAGCAATTACATTAGCAGCCTGGGGAACAGGCTACCTGTGCTGCATAGAGACAAGCATCCCCTATCCACCTCTTCTCACCACAGCTGCTACCGAAGAAGCCATTCTCACACACATACACACACAGATTGATCTATAACATTGCATATCTTCATGATCAAGAGACATACAGGCATGTGTGTGCTCCTCTTCCTCGCTGAAGTGACGTTTATTGTCATTTTTATTGTTTACCACTTTTAAAGTATGCTGTTCTATTTAGCCAAAGGGACTGTTGGTTGCACAACATGTTTGAATGGATACATGACTGTAGTTAATTTGGAACAGATTTTGCTCTTTTTGTCAGAGTTTACACAAATATGTCTCCAGTGCCAGGCTGTAGTCCAATAACATGATATTCATAACAATGTAAACTGATGTGAAATGCTCAACCATGAAGACTTCTGGGTTTTGACTACCTTTTAAGAGTTCTGTCAAACACCTGTATGAGTTTACACTCATACAGGTGTTTGATAGAAGGCATACATTAATTTATAGTAGATCAGAATGCAAAACCACAAAAAAAGAGGCAGAGACTCTAAAATTCAGTGTGATGTAGATTGCAAGGGCACAGTTTTTCCTCTAGATGGCAGTACGTCCTGCTTATACCTTGCAACAGCAGCACCATTATTGGCAGGCATTTGCACTGGGAGACAGAGCAAAAGATTCTTAGTTAATAATGCTTTGAGACACCAAGGTTATGAAAACAAACCAACAAAGAAATTGCACCTGACAAAATGTTTTGATGTTTGAATTAGCCGGCGATCCTATAAAGATTTCTTTGAACAGTGGATTAAAATGGCTATTGTCAAAGGAGTCACGTACACACACTCAAGGGTGAAAGTGCATCAGCATAATCTTAAAAATAAACTTTTGAAAAGGGATAATTGCAGCGCATATCGTACAGATCCTGAAAATTTCTCTGGGTCAAATAACCGTCTGACAACATAGTTTCAACTGAGTGGAGTTACTGCAAATCCATCTCAAACAATAAGGGAATGTGCGTCTGCGTACTCGTTATCAACAAGACAAGGTTACTGCCTGTCTGCAGGTCCTCAAATGAAAATACATAGTACCCTTGGAGCCAGCAGCACTGCTGCACCAAACAAAAGCACAATGCTGAAGCTCTTTTCCATCCCTGTTCTGTAATATTCAGCTCATGCCTCTGCCTTTTTAATTGGCTGATCATACTTTCACAATGTGTTTGATCTGATGTCATTCATTTAGGGGTGCAATTTGTTTACAGCTCAGGTTACAAGGAAGTCCATGTGTAATATAATATGATCACAGATTTAATTTAAATGCACTATACATCTTCAGGGTTTCCTGGGGCCTAGACTTGGATGAAACTGAAACGTCAATGGCAATTTTCCATTGAACAACATTTTTAGTCTAGGATTAAGCCTAATCTGGGTCCAGTAAACCAACCATGTTGGTTTAAACATGATCTATCTAGCTCTCCTAGTTCTTTTGTTTGTCAACATGTCTGAGAAACGCATGTGTGTAAATCTGTCCATCATCCAGGCGGTCAGGCGCCCTCGCCGCTGTCTTTTATTATAATGTCAGCGCTCTGCTTAAATAGCATTCAATATCTCCAGGGCAGCAGTTTGTGGAACGTCAATAAAATAATATGCAGCAACACTAAATGGCCATTGCTCATACTCACCCAGTTCATTTGCTCATTGATTTATTGATACACTGTTGTTTAATACAATTAAAGGTCAGTGATTAAGGGTGCTGAAAAACAGGTTGTTTGTGAATTGTTGGCATTCACTGAGAGCAGCCGGGCCTTCGGCGCAGCATCGCTCCCCTCCTGCTCTCCTCCTCAGTCTGATTATGATGTGTGCTGACCAAAACATATCATTACAGCAACCCGTCAAACAAGGAACATCTCAGGACCTTCAAACAGTCAGCATCGCGCTGCGTACCAGTTCATAACCATGTGCATTCCATCTGTACTCGCATGCTGTCATAAAAGGGTACTATTTAGCAACGTGTTTACTGTGAAATAAAATACTGCCACTTTTATTTTGCAATAATATGAATAATAATGAACAGCCGTACGCAAAGGTTTGAACACCCCCAGGCAAATTACGTATTTGATTGATTTTCTAAGTGAAAATAAGCACATTCTCTGCAGGGAACAGTGTTACATATGGATTTCTTTCCTGCGCACTTTAGTGCAAAATATGTCTTATTTACAAATTGATGAAAAAATGAATCTTAAAATTTGTAATAATTTTGACACCAGCCAAATTTCCCAATATGTCAGTTTCAGCATATAAACAGTAATTGTGCATCAAAACATGCAGTAGTGTATTCTCTGTAGAGGATGTGTGCTTACCTTCGCTTAGTATATCAACATGTCATGTGACCAGGGGTACCCAAACCTTTGCCTACAATTATAGGTCAGACACTCATTAACAAGTATACACAACGAGGTAATCCAGGGTCCTGGGCTATGTGAACATGACGACATCAGGTGGGAGTCTGTTGTGCTCCTGTATGGTGGAACTATTATGGTAGAGGGATACATTCGCAAATAAACCTGCTCTAAATTGCTTGAATATCTATTTCTTACAGTTGCGTGCAAGGCAGAATCTAAAAATATCACTTGAAATCTCTGTTATAAGGTGATGATACTGTTATCAGCATTATTCAAAAGTGCAATTGTATGAGACAAACTGAAAAGGATGTCCTTTTAAAAAAGCACCCAGTTCAATTACTCCCACCTTTTCCATCCTGGTCCCAGTCACAACTCATTTTGTTTTGAATTGGAATTAAAAACAACAGAAAAAACATTGTGCAATGACAAAAAGTGAAACTGCTGGCTACACCCAGAGCTGGTCTACGGGAGTTTGAGTCATGGAGGTGTTCATGTGTCAGTGTGCTGGATGGGAGAGATTTGAGAGCGGTGTATTAGGCTGCTCTGTGGCTTTCTCTTGCTCATCTCCACAAACCCCTCCTGCTTTTTAATTCATGCAAAATGGAAGGAAAACCTTCTTAGCAATATGCAGATTCTTATGCAAAGCAGTGTTACCTATGGTGCGCGGACTGCGGCGTTCAGCTTTGATCTGTGTTTCTGACACTCTCCAAGTCTAAAGAAGAAAAGAACTTAAAAACCGTAAAGGACCTTAATTGAAGTTAACATAAAAGAAGATACATGGTGTTAATTGGTCTACGCTAAGAATAATTCAGGCCTTGGAGACCACTGTCCCTTACCGGCCCCCCTGCCAAAGTGTCAAGATTTACATCTTTAATTCAAGATTTCCCCGTATTAATTACCTCTCAGCAAGATGCGAATCACTTCATTTTAAAGTATAATAAATACCAAATTAAATTTTTTTTTCCAGCCCATGAATATCAACTTCCTTCAGTGTGTTGAGACGTACCATTCTTATTCTTTTAAACACCAACAAAAACCCATAATTTCAGACAGTTTTCTTAGGAATGTGAAGCTTTTAAAAGATGCTATATAAAATGGGTTAATAATACTGATGCATTGTGCTCTAGCCATTTAAGTATTAGGAACATAAATACATTTCACATCCTTAATTTAGATTATTGCCTTTTTAAATGTGAATCATCTAATGTATAATTACCTGTGGTAATTATTTAAGTAATCCAGAAGAACCGAACATATTGGGATTAAAGGAGAAGAAAAGAAAACGATGCTGAGATATTTACTGAGAAAATCAAATCTTGTAACAAACCCTCTTCTTTAAAAATTTTTTTTTTTAAATCACCCAAAAACTGCATAACGAGAAGGCCCAAATTAAGGTGTAATGAATTTTAGTGTGTTTACCGTTTCAGTGCTTGAAGCAATGTACTTCTCTTGCTGGGCCGAGAAAATTTTGAATTCTGCTTCAGCAGCCGAGACCAGAAAGCGCTGCTCTGGTGCGGCACCAGTTGGGCCCAAATGTGTTTCACTGAGAAGTAAAGCAATTTCAACACTCCACCCCCCGGGTGACCTTTCATTATCCCAGGCCGCTCGGCTGGCTCCTCCAGCCCGGGACGCGTGGATCCCCACTGAAGATGATAGATGGGACAGTGGGGACCGCTGGACAACACAAGCATTTAGGAAGGCTGTGCAACACATATTACCACTAATACCCCACAATGCAAGCACTTATCTCACACGGTTAACCGAGCACAAAACACGACAGCCATCCCCCTCACACACACAGCCCCTTCTTATCACCCCCCCCACCCCCAGCCCAAGTAGAAATCCAGTGAAAGCAAGCATGCAAGCCTCAGTATGAGCCTCAGCCTGGCTCCCCTCTGCCTCTGTGGACTTCTCTGCAGAGATTGAAACATCAGCTCTGATTTGGTGTTGCTTCTCTGAAGTAGCACTTGCAACATGGATTAAAATATGCAGTAGATTAAGCAACAATAAGCTGTTTATGTAAACACAGTTCAAATGAGAGCTGTTGCTTTATACCTCCCATTTTTATTTTTATTATTATTATTATTATTATTATTATTGTTGTTGTTTTGAAGTGATTTTATTTTGAGGATTTACTGTAATTTATTGGCTCAAAGCGCATGATCCGGTGTTAAAAATGACTTGATATGGAAACCTGCAGGGACAAATTAATTAAAGGGAAAAAGAGAGAGAGAGAGAATCTAATTAACATTCTGCCATGGCTTAAAAGTTGAATATTATTAGAGCTGCAACCGTCAGCCTGATGAAAAGAGCAACATGACAGTGAAATTTAAATTCAAAGAGCGGCAGATAATGTACACACAGATCAAAAGAATAAACAGCGCTGAGAGACAGAGTAAGGGAGAGAGAGAGAGGGAGAGAAAGAGAGAGAGAGAGAGAGAGAGAAAGAGAAAGAGAGAGAGAGAGAGAGTAATAATGGCAAGAAGTTTAATTTCCCCGCAAGAATGAGTACAAAAGCTTTTGGAGAAAGTGCTCTCACAAACAACACAGTCGTCAGCGAAGAGCTCTAATACTGCCAGTTAAGAGGTGTCACAGGCTGCCACAGGAGAACGTGCTCTCGCGTGGCCTACATTCACCACATCACTGGCCTGCCTGCTTTGAACACAATTGAAAAACAAACCAATGTGCACGCAATTTGGTTGGAGAGAAATGCGCAATTAAGGAATAGTCGAAGCCACCTTCTTTTTTCTCCCTCTGTCTCTCTCTTACTCTCTCTCTCTCTCTCTCTCTCTCTCTCTCTCTCTCTCTCTCTCTCTCTCCCCCCCTCCCC
>JBBJLS010000002.1:6782033-6810645 GCA_037577275.1 Bryconaethiops microstoma
CTCTCTCTCTCTCTCTCTCTCTCTCTCTCTCTCTCTCTCTCTCTTTCTCTCTCTTGCTCTCTCTCTCTCTCTCTCTCTCTCTCTCTCTCTCTCTCTCTCTCTCTCTCTCTCTCCCCCCTTCACCTTGAGTTTGCATTTGCCCCCACGGCTAATCTGCTATGTGTTGAGCCCGCTAGTCAGTCCTGGTGGTGTACATTTAAAGCATATTAGCATTTGTCCCTGCAGTGTGTCTGGGTGCCAAAGAGGCTGTAATTATTATTCATTAGTATTCATTAGTTGCAGGTCCTGGCCGGTGTGGAGCTCATGTTGAATCAGCTGCAGTGCTGGATTTCTGATGAGGCTGGTGATGTGCAGGTCAGGGAGGAGGCCTTAATTAGGCCTACTAGTCACAAGTTATTTTCCAGCGTCTCCGCACAAGCGCTTAAGAGCAACATGCCGCCCTCCGAGAGGGAAGATCGAGTGCATCCTCTGTCTATCTCGCCCACTTCTCCAGCCTGTCTCTCTGGGTTTTGGGAGCAGAACGATGCCAGGCACGGTAGCGAACATGATCTGTACCGGAGCCTGTTAGTTCCGCGGGCTACACTCATTACGCTCATGGCCAGATGAAGAGGCTCCGACTGCTCTGCACCCTCTTCATGTTCTCGACATCCAGAACCGTGTCCTTTCTTTCATCTATTTTCGAAGTGCAATTATGTGTAAGACAAGTCACCTTACTGCGGGCGTGTATGGGCAAGAAATGTAGATATTTTTAATAACAGCCTCTCAAAAAAAAAAACCACATCTGCTCTGCCCAAGAGGATGAACATGGCCTTGAGCTGGATGGTGGAATTCAGCAGGCACTGCTGTGAGTCGTGGCTTGACCGTAGAGAAGCTCAGCTTGTGTCTTTGTTGTTTTTATCAAACCTCTTAGCAAAACAAAGCCATCCTGTTGGTTCAGAAGCACGTTGTTAGCCATGCACTGGAGCTCTTCTCTTGGCAGGGCACCAGAAGTGGTGGGCTCTTTGGCTCCACTAAAACACTGCAGTGTTACTGAGGATCTCACGAGACTCTGTAACCAAGCCTTCAGATGAATAGTCAGCAAAAAAATCTCACTTGAATACAAAAAATGGTAAAAGCAGCTTGTCTGTGTTTTTGTGTTTTGTCTGTTAGCCAAGGCTGACATTAAGGCAAGAAATAAAACCTTTCACTATAGTCACTATAGTTATTAGCTATCATTTAGGATTAACCTCTGGATCTGATACAAAACAGCAATCACTGTCCTCATCAATTAGCAACCAGCCATGTTCACTGCTACAAGGGTAATGAGATCATCATGTAGCTCTCTATAAGGCATGAAATTAAACCGTTTCAGTGTAATGAGCACCCCTGGAACACGTCCTTTTGCACTTGACCAGTTGGACAGCGTGTTCCTGTAGACAGACGAGGCACAAATAAACTACAAAGAGATTTGAAACATGTTTTTTTAATTCAAATATGTCCCCTGTTAAGGAAATGATTGCTGCTCGGTTGTTTATAGGTGATTGTGATGTTTAAGGTATTCACAATGGAGCTGAAATAATGAGGAAGGAGTGGGTGGGTTAAATATGAGGGCGAACTTGCATTATTCTATCCCCCTTTCACCGGCATAGAACCAGAAAATCCTACAAATGATAATTATTAGTGTGCGTGTGTGTGTGCGTGTGTGTGTGTGTGTGTAGGCAGATTGTTAACAAGAGCTGAATCTCCCAGCCTGGTTTGTGCTGCTCAGCTAATTGTGTAATTGTTAGCATGACTGAGCGAGCTTCTCCCAGGCACGCCAGTGGCTCTGGAAAGGACCAAAGTATAACTGAATTAATCTAATCAGAAAATAATTATACTCACCCCAAAAAGAGCTGGCTTCGATTTATCAAGGCCTCTCAGCCAAGCGGGCAGCGCAGAGGGCCCTGACCAGCCATTGAGGGTGCCAAGCCATCCTGCCCTGCAGAGCAGATCTGCTGACTGAGCTGTTGGTTTATGGTGAGCAGTAAAGGACTACATGTATCTGTATCTGGATATTACAGCACATGTAATCAGTGAAGGATGCCTATGCACTTTACTTAATACTTACTTAATTGATGAAAAGAGCAACATGACATATAAGTACTTTATACAGCTGGATGGCCTAGTGGTTAGGGCGCTGGCCCTGCAATCAGAGGATTGGGGTTCAAAACTGCTAGTGTCACGTCTGAGGTACCCTTGAGCAAGGTACCGTGCCCACACACTGCTCCCCGCATTGGTGGCAGCCCACTGCTTCACTTGGTGAATGGGTTAAATGTAGAGAAGTCATTTCACTGTGTGTTGTACTTGTATGACTATACATGTGATAAATAAAGATTCTTCTAATACTTACTTATTTTTGTGAACGATATAGAATTAGGAAATGTTAAACAATTTTGTGCTTTTGTTTATTTCACATATTTTTCTGCTTTCTGATTTTTGATTTAACCTTTTGACCTTTGTTATCATAACTTCTTGGTGTTATAGAAGCTGTTTAGACTCTGTTCATTTTGGAGACTTCTAACACCAAGTTTCTTATGTCTTCAGGTTTTCTACTTACACCTTTTAAATTTGTAAAAAATCACGTAGAATAATATTAAAACGATTAGAATAAATATAAAAACAATAGAATGCATGTACACATTTATCTGCAGCCAAATAGATTTCTTTAAAACAAACTTTTAAATGTCTTGTGTCTGCCCTGCTACTTCAGAAAGCAGCTGTAGCTGCACAATTACAGGCTATCAAAAGGTACTAAATGCTTTAGTGTTAATAGTTAACATAATGTATCACTTGTGCTGAATTAATCTCATGTTACATTACAAATAAAAGCAAATGACTGATCTTTTCTTTTTACACTATTTTTAAAATACCAAAGGAAAAATACCACAAAACATGCCATTTTGTTGATCCAGCGATGTGATTGCAATGTTTTTTTTAATCACAAATGTTGAGGCTGGGCTGTGCTGTATAATGTAATTGTGTCAGCAGCTGTGTTAGGAAATGCTGATTTAGCGTAGCCTTAATTCACATTAATTAAGCTGAGTGATCTTAGCATAGTTCTGTAACATTATTGCTTGTTAGACATCATGACCAACTCTTACAAAAATTTCAAAATGTTTTTCCAGTAGTACTGTATGTAAATTTATGTAAGTTGAGAAATAATTAATTAATCATTCTAAATGTAAATGTAGCAAATAGTGTCACTGATTTTGAATAAAATCTAAAATGAATGTACAGTAATGACTTTATTTACGTTTTCTTTATTGTACGTTCACTCTAAATATCAGGGAAAACATTTTCTTAATGCTCTGGCAAACCAAAGTTAATGTTAATGAAGAGTTCAGTTACCACTGCAGAAAAAAATGGCTAAAATGTGAAGCGTGAAAATTTGTTAACACCACAGTATCATTTAATGCTACAGTATCATTTAACCAGTTTTGACATTTTAACAAGACAGTTATCTTATTTCCTAGACAGCTCTGTGTGAACAGATTTCAAGAACAAGCTGATGGTATTTTTTCATTTCAATACGACATGTTTACAGACTGAGTTAAAGCTAATTAATCAGTTTCGTAATAGTTTTTGAGTAATACTTACTTATTCTGGCAAATCACTTACAGTGTAGAATAGTTGATTATGTTACCATGTTTCATCAGCATTTCTGGCTGGAGGGAAAGCTACAATTTACTCACCATTCTGCTGCTTCAGAAACCAGACGTCAGTCGAACTGAACAGTGTGATTATTGAGTAAGCATCTGTTTTATCCTTTATTTTAAGACAGTGTTCTCAAACTTGACTTCTTTTTGAGCTTGCATTCATAGTTCTTTTTTCCCTACGTGCTCACATAGGTTTGATCATTTAGGTGAACAGCTCCTCTTCAACAAAAGTCGTTTACTCGCTCTAAGTTGGACAGCACTTTGAAAATGTACAAAAATCAACAGCGGAAATTTTTGTTGACAAATTTTATTATCTGCATACCATTGTTCTGTTGTGCCATACTTGAAGAAAGAGTTGTTTGGAACAATACAGTAGATGGACCACTTTTGGTTCCCTGATGATTAGACTCACTTTTCAGCCTTGTTTGCTCTCTAGGTCCCGTTTCGGCCTTGTTTGCTCTCCTGTGCCCTGTTTCCTTGCCTCTGTTGTTTTTAGCTTTCTCATAAGGGGCTTGGATTTCGGTAAAGCTGCATTGAGACACCTACTGTAATTAGTTCTATACAAATACATTAATGTAGTATGTAGTTTCATGTAGCAAAAATGGCCATCATTAGTTTCCCCTTCTCTCTTTATCCCATAGAAATAAAGGCTATTATTGTTACTGTGCCTTTAAGACTCATTTATATAAAAGACCCGTGTTTTACAGATTTACAATTACATTTTCAGCATTTACTACTAAGCCTATACTTAACTAAGAGCTGATAGTAGACAAATATTCTCCACCAGATCTCAGATCACACTCATAGATGCCCTCTTAGATGACACACATAGAAGACAGGGTGTTTTTAAGTTATTTGTGAATTTTTTTGTTAGTTAAGTTAGTTTACGGCAGGAACACGTACTTGTTATCCTAAGTGCTTAGTGAAGAGGTGGGTATTCAGTTGCCATTTGAAGACAGCGAGGGTCTCAGCAGTTCAGATGGCCGGGGGTTTTGGTTAAAACACTGCGATAACCTCAGTGTGAAGAAGGCCCAAACCTCTGCAGGCCAAATACATGGATATACGACATCAGAAGTTATGACATCAGAAAACACTGAATTCAAAATAGGCTTTTTTGCAGCTTCAGTTCTGTGTATAAACAGTATAGACTGACTAAAAAAGTTTTAAATGTTTGCATACCACAAAAAAGTTGTTTATTTAAAAAAGCAAGAACATTTTATTTCTGCATGATATGGGCCCTTGAAAAAAACATTTTTGTAATCTTTTTGATAGGTTATAGAACCTTCACAGAATATAAATGCTGAGGCTTTTTCTTGAAACATACATCCAAGCCATGAACCATTCAGGACCCCTTATTATAAGAGTGTATACGTAATGTAATTAGACTCAGCTCTGTGGACAACAGTAAGGAACATGCAGAGCAGGGTGTCTCCATCAGCTCTTTCTTGCCCAGGATCCCACCAGATTGTGACATGACTTCCTCCATTACAGGCTCCCAAACTGCATGTGAATGGATGACATCCCCCCTGTGTCTCAGGTGCACACTTCGTGCTTTGGATTTATGACACCACCATATAGGTGCACTTGACAGCTTTCAGACTGGAGCAAAGAAGAAGAGAACTTTTTATTTTTTTAAGTGAGATGGGTTAGCTGGGTAAATCTATCAAGGGGTCCGTCCTGAGAGAGAGAGAAGAGGGAGAGTGGGGGCTTTGAGGAGCCCCGCTGAGCAGCAAGCTTCCATGCTGCGCACATCCTCAACTCCCTGACAGTTGTGCTCAGCCTTCACTGTAATAATGAATAAAAGGAAACTCCCTGTAGATTACATATCTTCCATGTTTTGACATTGACCTTAATACATAATTTAACCACAAAGCCTGAAGAGTGGGTAACAAGATGAGAAAAGACCAGAGGAAAAGTGGCAAACAGGGGCCAAGCTAAGTCACCAATCAGGATCCCCCCAATCCAGGGTCATCGGAACAGTTTCACTGATGGAGAATTGGTGGTGGTGGGGCTAGAGAGGTAGAGAGAGAGAAGGAGAGCAAGTGTCTGCAAGAGAGATGCTCCAGAGGGCCACTCGAAAATACGTCTGGAGCCTCCTAAAGAGCTCAGGGAGCTGTTGAACAGCCGGAACAGGGCTTGCGATGCCACCTAGTTAATAATTGCTGAGATTTTTCTGCTCTGAGCAGTGATCTGCGGCTGGCTCCTCTGTTCCCACTGAACGTCAGAAAGAGACTCTGTCGTTTCACTGCTTAGTGAATTCCCAGCGGCCTCTCAGTGGTTTGTCTTAATGGTTACATGTTTGTACTGTATGTGGACAGCTTCTAGTCACATGCGTGTGTGTTTATGTTTCTTACATTGTGATGATGTGTAGTTAAGTGTCTGTACTGTTGTAGACTTGTGTGTGTGTGTGTTTGTATGTGTGGTAACAAATAGCTCTGTCTGAGATGTGGCAGATGGCCAGTATCTGCTGTGTATGCATTATATGACATCAGCAGAAGGGGCCATCATGTCAAATTGGTGTCATGAGGTGGCAATAGACATGGGTACCCTTGACAGAAAAAAAACATCTTACACTGTCCAGTGAGTCAGCCTTTATGGTGACACAGTTTCTGCTCAAAAAATGGCTATTATTTCTTAACATATCTCAAATAAGTAGCTAATGAATATAGTCAAAATCAATTTCCCTGATAAGGAGATAAAATCCATCACCCTGTTGATCCGTAGTCGGTTCATTAGGCCTCTAACATCGTGGATGAATGAATTTATTTATTTATTAATTAAAGGAATTAGTTAAATTAGTCTCATTAGCAACAATAGTATAATTATTTTCTGCATTAGAAAGGGGTGTCACAGCAGAGTCTATGGGACACATAGATAATGTAGCTTGGTAGACTGGTGTGATTTCGTGGTCATAAGTGCTGTTTAGAAAAGCAGAGTTATACTGATTGGTCAGCGAAAGGTACTATGGAATACACACTTTCAGAACCCTACTATGCCTGGCTTCTTCAATTTCAGTACTGTAGCACCATCTTAAAGCATCAGGACTAATAGCAATATCCGTAAAATGGATTCCTTAGGATAAAAGCCACAAACTATTTGGATAATTTAGCTCAGCCAACTGTCAGATTTAAAACAAATCCAGTGGTATTCTCAAAGTTATTCAGAAATGGACAGGCTTTAACATGGACCAAAACACTCACAGTAGTCTGAAGTTTAATAATTGATAAAAATAGATTAAATAAATAACTTTATAAAGAATTTCAGTACAATATATCAGCTACAACATATTTGCATTTTTAACACACAGGAGTATATACAGTATCTTCCCATAAAGAGCTCTAAATCAACCCAGACATGACATCCAGGTTCAAGCTGTGGTTCTTAGTCTGCAAACTTTGATAGATTAGTGCAGGAATTGTTATTTAGCATTTTTAATAATGTTGGCAATAAAAAATAATCAACAATTATTTCCACTGAGCACGCAGTGAAAGACAGTGAAAGCTCTAACAAAGTTAACTATTTTAAAACGAGGGGGAAAGTTGTCACATGTAACAAATGGCTTAGCTTTCCACAACTTTAAAAGCTCAACATTACCTTCAACCAGCTAAAAAATAATACTACCTTCTCAGAGCGGTCACTAAACAGTAGCTTTCCCTCCATGCCGGAGTTCTGACAAACCAAATTACAGCTGAGTTACTCCCTGTGGACCTGCAAGTCACAGTGTGATGATCCGAATTATCCAACATTATCCACCAGAGGTATTAAAGCCCATCACTTTACACCATATTCTCATCCACACTGATTCTGTTCCTTACAACTATCTAGCAGCTGCTTTGGGAAAAATCAGATTGGCATGTTCGAATATTAAACTGGACAAATGATGCTGTGTTCTATAGACACAAAAAACAAAGCAATGCACATTTTTTTCTGCATTGGTTATTTCATGAACAGGACCTCAGTTTGACAGAAGATCAAACTCTTAATTTTTTTTTATAAGGTTCTCATTGAAACTGCAAAAGACAGTACAGTAACAAGATGAATCTGACCAGTTGCTCCGAAAATAAATATATCACTGGTAACTCCAGAGATCTGCGTGATCTGTTACTGAGTGTACAAATTCAGCCAGCCATTTGTTAATATGAGGCAATTTCCGAAAAACATCACTGTGAATTTTATTTTATTTTGGTTTATCTCCGTATTGTATTATTTTCTATTTTATTTTATCTAATAAAAGGACAACCCATAGTGCCATATTTCATACTATGAATATAGATTTTCAGTGGAAGAATCATTCCACTGAATGATTGCATTTATAATGACATTTGAAACTGGGTTACAATGTAGCAAACTTTGTCACTGGAAATTTACCTTAAAGATCCTTAAGAGTAAATAGGACTTGCAGTAGTTGATCACAGGGCTGTGTGGCTCAGCTCAAGTGCAGTCATTTGTAAAAAACATTAGATGGAAGTCTGAAGCTCCCACCTGCACTTTACCATAGTAATAATGACAGTGTTGGCTGATCAATAGGGGACTTATTATCAAAAGCAGATTTACTGCTATAACATTCTTGGCACACTAAAGACCATCGTTCATGAATGGCCTCTGTGGAAGCCATATGTTTTTTCCCCTCCATATTCAGACATATTCCTGTTCTGTTGCGTGTGTATGTATAAAAACAAATTCCTTAGAATTTCCCCTTGAGGGCACAGTAAACAGCATGAAAATCAACGATGATGCAAGAAGTGGTTTTGAAGATTCCTGCTCTTCGCTAGAGCCCGAGCGCAGTGCATGTGAACTGGGATGCTCATTATGATCAGCGGGGTTTTGAATATAAAGATAGTGGAGGGTGAGAAGCTTCCGCATCTCTCCCACAGCTGAGCAGTTACTTCTTCCCTTCTTCAAGCCTCTTGCCAAGCAGCAGCACTTCCCCAACGCTCCAGCCAGCATTGCTCTACACTTCCATCTGAAGCGGCTGAGCCCACTCTGCATATTAACTAACTACAGCAAATGTGAGCTGAACAGGCCAATAAATAAAAGATTTGTGGGAGCCCTGTAAAGCGAGCAGGTTTGTGAGCAATCTCTCTTTCTCTCTCTCTCTCTCTCTCTCTCTCTCTCTCGCTCTCTCTCTCTGTCAACCAAGCCCCAGAACTTACCCTGCCACACCAGATGGAAGACCCAGGAGACCCCTCGAGCTTGGCTTCCATACAATTGGCTCTGATGCAGCTCCAAACCGGCCCAGCTGTGAGGAAGGGTGTAGCTGGATGTGGGGGGAGGCTGGGCTGAGGGGGGTGGGGGCTGTGGGGCTTTAGGTGGGTGTGCTGATGGCCAAGGCTCCATGCTGCAGGACACAGCAGGGCCTTGGTGGAGGGAGGGGCGCCACTGCCACTGCAGCAGTCATCTAATCAGCCTGTAAACACACTCATTTGACACCCATAATTGGAGGGAGATCAGAAGGCTTCAGCCAAGAGAGGGGGTGATCCCGTCAGAAAATGTTCTCCCAGATCAAAGATTTACACTCTAAAATCCTTGATTATGCGACAGGGAGACACATTAGACAGTTTTTTTGCATATGACTGCCATCCGTGTGGTTGGAGCCAGCAAATCCAGCTGATCAGCCACATTCACTGTCATAATGGAACACTTGACTGAGGAGGGAAATCTGAAACTACACAAAACAGCCCAGGCCTAACATTTTGTCAGCAATTAAGTTTAAAGCTCAGCTCTGAAATGAACAAAATCAGGTAAAGCCCCGTAAAACTGGGAAGAGGAACACATTTATTTGAAATGGAGACCTTGGTTGCTTCAAAAGCAGTGTTTGTGTTAGCATTTTCTTCTTAACTTCATATTTATCTGGCAGTCCTCAAGTTAAAGAGTTGATTGTAGCATAGAGCAGCTACATACATCTGTTCCTGTACTGAGTGAGAGTCCTAATGATCAACCACCTGTACAATGGGACCCAGCGCTCCTGTTAGCTTTCATGTTTCAACCTTCAGACTCAACTTCTTGGACTCCTTTGTTCTTCACGAAGACACTCATCTTCATGTTTTTGGACTTGAATGGGAGCTACTTTGCCGCGAACTTATTTTTTTTCTGTGGAGAGTGGCAGACGTTATGAAGATTTAACTTTTTCCCTTTGATTCCCTCTTGACACTCATCCTTCAGCCGCTCTTTAAAGTCCCACTTTCAAACCTTAATGGCTGTCATGTCATTTTGTTCTCCGGACTCTTACTCAAAGTGTCATTGGCATAATGGTCGGCAGCCGTTCGGCTCTTTTGATCATCCATGCCGTGTGCGAGCAGTGTAGGGTGCTCCAACAATCGCTGCTTCCCCTCTGCTCTCCCTGCCCATTCTCGGGCGAAAGCGCTTTGACCGGAAATCT
The DNA here is from genome assembly GCA_037577275.1 of Bryconaethiops microstoma. Taxonomy (NCBI): domain Eukaryota; kingdom Metazoa; phylum Chordata; class Actinopteri; order Characiformes; family Alestidae; genus Bryconaethiops; species Bryconaethiops microstoma. The sequence continues at coordinate 6,792,087 of JBBJLS010000002.1, forward strand.
AAAATTCACTTTCAAATACCCCCCCTTTTTTTGCTTGGATTCATTTAATAGCTTCACAGCGGTACACTCATTAAAGCGTGGGAAGGCGCGCCGTGTCTGATTTCCCCTGTATCAGCATCTCCGACTCAGGCTGTTCACGCTCATCAGGAATGCAGGGCTGGGGCAGGGAAAGCAGGCCCCCAGCCCAGGCAGCTCTACCTCGTTCAAACAAATGAAACACTCTTCTTTCTCGGCTGCCTCGTCCAGATATTCTGCTCTCATGTGCTGCCCGACACACCTGTGCGACCGGGAACCTGTCGAGGATCATCCAGATGTTGCTGGAGCAGAATGATGCTTGGTCCCCCTGGGCGAGCCAGCCAGGAGCGCGGCGAGACTACAAATGAGCCTGGCTTCAGCAGAGCACTGCACACCTGCTTTCCTTTTACTCACCAGCCGTTGCAGAGCGGGGTCAGTCTGCCTTCTGCACTCTGAATCATGGGAACAAGTGGACTTTGTACTAGTGATGTAATGTGTTAACAATCAGTACTTCAGTTTTAAGGCTATATCATTTTGGCTGGATAACGTGGCCTCAGACAGTGAACTCTGGAAAAAAAAAAATCACTGAACTCAATAGGTCACCTTCAAAGATAAAAGTGAACCATACTTGCTCACAAAAACTGAAGAGGAACGAGAGGAGGCATGGCATGTAGCATTCACGCCATTCTTATAAATCATGCATGATAAAACACTCTGTATGATTCATAACTGAGGGTGAATGTCATGGTTAGCTCAGAACAAAAGAACTGAACTTTTCAGTAAAAAGTAAACTTCAGAGCACATACTTTATCAATGGATTTGTCTGCTTGTTTATTTATTTATTTGTTACAGCTTGACTTCCCCCTTGCTGGTGAGAGCAGTGATCAGAGCATATGGCCAAGTGAATGTGATGTAAGTGCTGAAGAATAAAAGATGTCTCTTTCAATAACATATTTTCTGCATTTATTGAAAGACGTGTCAATTTCATTTAGACCGAGTGCTCTAGTTGGGCGGGAGTTTGTCCCTCATAAATGTATTGCCATCCAAGTCGCTATTGTTCGTTATCTAACCTGTATCACTGATACATTAAACAAGGCAAAGCAGTGGGGGACAAGAGGGAGGACGGCTTTCAAAGCCAGGCGTCGTTTCCTCAAAATAAGGAAATACAATCAACACCTGCTGGAAATCAAACACATAGATCTAACCGTCCAGGAAAACAGATGAAAAGCATTATGCTAAACTACTCCGCTCCCATACTACAGCCGGCTCTTCTCACTGTGTACATTTCAGAGGAATCTGTTGAGCAGTCAATTAATTAACACAACAGAAATGTTGAAATGTTGGCTGCCAGAAAGCTTATAGGCCTGCTGTTGGAAAAAGATGATGATAATGTTGGAAAGGGAGGTGTTCAAGATGATCTCTCAGCTTTTCAAGTGCTCATGTGTTAGCCTGCAGAAAGGCGCTTCCTGAATCGAAACGTACAGCTTCCATGCAGACCTGACAGAACTGCCATATTCTTGCACTGTTGCACGAAATTAACTCAGGCATGTGATAGGACAACTTAGTCAGACCTGAAACCGTGCGAGGGCAAACTCCGTAGAGAGCGACTTGCCTTTGTTCACCGTTGGACACATTTTTCCCCCCCATTTGGAAATCTGACACGGGGCTTGTTCTAAGCTCTGACTGCTCTCAGGAACTCATCAGCCCTCTTTTTCAGTTCCACCCTGGTGAGCTGCTCTTCTACAAGGCCACTCTGACTTCCCTGTGCAGCTCGGCTCTCTAGAGGGAAGCGCTCAATAAAGCCCCAGAGCCCGGGACCAAAGCGGCACCTTGTCCTGCAGACTCTTTGATTTTGCAGGAAGGGTTCAATGAAACATTTTCTCTGGCCACCCTTCCCTGCTTGGACTCCACGGATATAAGCTGCTGTTGTCTTTTAACTCAGCTATCTGAAGCCTACTGTGAATTGTAGGTTTGAGTCTGTTAAAAGGTAAGGCTGACCCATCACTGATAACAAAATGCAGTGCTACGTTGAGTCAACTTATCAGTTTCCTGGGCTAGCAGCTCGTGCCAGGTTTTTTTCTTTTTCTTTTTTGCTTGTAAAGTACACCATTATGCGCTATGTACTGCAGTAATTGGCAGAGATTATTTCAGTGGTAGGCTTCCATTTTCTTCACTAAGTTAAGCAACTGGGAATACATGCTAATGGTTGAACAGAGCCTCTGGCTCATACTTCAGCATTCAGCCTCCTGAATGTATGTTTGCTAAATTGTCTCAATTAGGTGGCCGGCAGGGAGTCTTCCCTTCCTTCCAAGAAGTGTCCATCTCTGTCCTAAACATCAGTTTGTGCCGCTCAGTCTTTTAAATAGAAATGTTTATCTGATTCAGCTTTTGGCTAAATGCCTGGCAAAAAGTAAGGGGGAAAAAACACACAGCATGAAATAGTGATTATTACAGAACAGAACATCAATTAGTATTCCCCACACATTAAGGAGGGTGCAATTATCCCCAAAAAATATAGCATCAAATATTTATCGGCTTTAATTATATCCTATCTACTTGTAATTTAGCTACAATTAATAATACCCCTTAGCTATCTTCATATTAATTTGCAAGACTTTACGAGCCGGCTAGGAATGGATTAGACAAAGTGATAAAGACCTTGTAGGATAAGGACTGCTCGGAGCTTCAGGGTGGTCTGTAAGGTACACGCATCTACATTTGGTTTGTACAGGGAGTTTATACGTAAGATAACAACGACATCGCAAGGCTGGATATTGATTATATAGGCATTATACAAGCATGATGAATGATGAAGAAGCATGAGCTGGGACCAGATTTCGCTTTGCAGTATATTGGTGCCAGTTGTGGCATGGAGCTGTCCAAGCAGTCGGACTTGTTGGCTAGTCAGCCTTAATGCCAGAGCATGTCAAGAGAGAAGCCGTCAGCCGTCAGGCAGACAGCTGGGTAAACACTGCCAGACTGACCCTCTGTGTGGAGCTCCGCTCTGGACACTTTGTGCTGAGAAGTGTCCAAACAAACACGAAAATACAAGTGCATAAACTGAAAATAAACTTTCCGGCCAGCCGCGGCCTGAATACCATTAGACATAATAAACCGGTGGGAGACAGTATCAAAATGGCGTCATGTCAGCGACACCGACATGTATCTTGGTGCTCATTATTATCCTTGAACAGCACCAATTTACATCTAATGCAATGACTAATTCTGATCCAGTGTTGTCAAGAGGCATAGGAAATGCCCTGGCAGAGATGACAGTGTTCCTGTCAAGAGGTGCAGGATGGAGGATTCCTTGGGGCAATGATTTAATGCCCATGTCAAGTATTGCTGTCAGGCTTTCTTAGCCGACCATTAGAATTCAGTATACGCTGCAATGGACTTGGACCCCGGCTAGTTGAGATTCATACTTGCATGGAAAGCACGCCCTATTCTGAAGTGATTACCCCTTGGCTGTAAACTAGAATTAAGGTGAGAAAGAGGGGAAGAGAGAGAGGGAGACCGAGAGTAAGAAAGAGAGAGAGAGAGAGAGAGAGAGAGAGAGAGAAATAAAAGTGTATGACCTAGCAGAACAAACAAACCCTGAGCTGTTCATCATTGTCTTTTCTTTTTTTTTATCTTTCTAATTTTAATAACTACTCGGTTGCATACACTTGCACTACACCCACAAACAAACAAACCTTGTTAGACTGTAACGAGTGTGTTATTTGGCAAACCTTAATAATGTATCTTGTTTTTTGTTATTGACAGAGAAGCCGGGAATCTCCTACAGCATGGAAGTGGGTGTGAACCAAATGACAAACCTGAGCTATAATAACACACCTGACTTTAAAGGGGCCATATCCTACATTTTTCTATTTCATTTTTGTCCTGACATTTCTGTGGTTGTATGTACCAAACATTTTACTCTGTATCCCTTAGATTTAAAACCCCTAGAAAAAAATTAGGCTAACTGATAATGAGCTCTGTTTCTTATTGGAAGCCCTTTTTTGTGACTTACTCAAAAAACAGTCAGTCCAGGCCAAAACACTCTTTATAACATCAATTTGAATGGGTGGGGCTAAACTGCTGTTGGCTGAATGGGCAGGTACGTGTAAATGCATTGGTTTGTGACATCACAAAAACAAGTAAGTCTACGTCTTAATTTCCAAAGATACATTTAGAGACTTTAGCAATATTTTTTTTAAAAAGTGAGGAAAATTTGCTTTTCAGACTCTTTAAAAAAGGAACATAGTAACCACTAAAATCAATGACCCCAAATTAAAAAAAGCCATGCATAAGTTGTCTTTACGAGTCTAAGAGAGTCTACATAAGAGTTTTTTAAGCCATTCAGAGCATACAATCGCTTGTTTTTGTCCCAGGTAGACCAAAAACCTGCTTTCTCCCTGTGGATAAATTTGAGGTAACATGTGTACTCTATTGCTGAGGTATGTCTCCATAATCATCAGCCTGCCCTCAAAACTGCAAAAAAGTCCAACTGCCTCTGGAACGGTCATCAGTGAGAGGTGCCTGTAGCTTGTTGGAGCTCCTTCATTAACCTCTAAGCCCCCGTCTGCTTCCCTCTGCAGCTCTGACCAAGGGTGTGAAGGCCCTTCCAACAGGCCTATGATGAATGACCACTGCTAGTGCTGCTTAATGAGTTTGTGGAACATGTGCCTTGTTATGTTTTCATGTGGTTTTCACTAATACCGGAGTGTTCCAGGGCATTTGCAGTACCAGCACCAGGTCCAGCTTTAACCCTGGAAGTGTGCCATAGCACCAACTGACCAATTTACCTCTAGCAATTATTGCTGCTATTGAAGGATTGCTGTACAGCTATTTGTGCGACACTTCACAACAACACCCAGGCCATGTGTTCCGAGGAGTATTTATCACCCCTTAAATTCTTTCGGTCTTTAAACACAGACTTCATTATAGCACAGCAACATAAACACTTACTCTTTAGTGAGTCTTTTTAACTTTTAATCTCTTTCTTCGCCCCTGGCTCGAAAAAACCTCTTTGGGACATTCTAAAATTCTCAGCCACTTTGAGATTTTGCAAAACAGAAATTTAAAGTGGACACAAAAATAGGATGTCTGGTAATGCAATAGAGTGAAAAAGATTATAATATGACCATGTGTCCTAAAAGGGGTGAACTTCAGCTTAATTAGCCTGGCCATGTTTGGAGCAGGATGCCATGCTACAGCCACAGCCTGGCATCAATACTGCAACCAAGGCCAGGAATGCTACATGAAGCAAGCTGACTATTTTCCCTCCTTAAGGTCCTAATGAACATTAATTACCAGTGGAATGTGCTCTGCATGTTTTGGCTCTGCTCATATCCTCTCTGCCCATATTAACTGGAGCCGAACGCAGCTGATTACAGCATTCGAAACGCTTGAACTGCAGAAGAAAGGACACATTCAATTTACTGCACCGCATGGATGCAGGAACCGGAAACCAATTAGGCCCTGAGAATGATAAATGGGCATTTTTATAAGCAGCTTGCTTGATATCCCTATTAAACAGGCCTCAGTGCGTTTTCCACTTCATCCTCGACGACAGGGGATTCACTTAAAGACTAACTAGAGGCAGGCCCCCGCGCAGACCTGCACCAGAGAAAATGACTTTCGCAGCTTTAAACAGCCTGCCTTGCCAAAACACACTAGCACTGACTCGGTCATCTTTAGAGGCCTGTAAGCATCGTTGAGCAACATTTGTTTCAATTACTTGTAACATTAAAGGATGGCTATTTGGTCAGTGCTCATTTATTTTAACTTTAGTGGGGAAAACGAGACTGACTTGTGGTCAGTGATAAGAGAAACAGTGTTTGGTTTGTGTCTGAAACTACTGCATTAAAAGCAGTTGCCATATATTTCTAAAATACCTCACATTAACCCTTTAGACATTAGTAGAAGAAGAGAAATTTTATTATGTACATGATTTTTGTGAAAGGTTGTTGTTGTTTACGTTTACGGTATTTAGCAGATGCTCTTATGCAGAGCGACATACATAACAACGTTGCGTATAAAGTCCTGCAGCTTCACAACTGTGTTTAAATACTTTTATAAGTTTTTTTTTTTTTACTTTTTTTTCTCTTCTTGAGAATTTTTGTTTCACTCTACTGTCTTGTGCTACTTTCTGCAAGAAATTATTAAATAAAAAAACTACATTTACCATAATAGAATATGATACGCTTTCACAAATAAATCGAACTTATTATAAAGCACCTTTCACTAGCTTAGCAACTGTAACTAGGCCCTCTGAACTCTGACAAGCTCAGGAAAAGGGCAAAATTATTGACGTGAACTTGTGGATACATGATGTAAATGTAGTTTATTATGTAATTAGCAACTTAAATTTTTTGCAATGTACAAACACAAAATGATAATAATACCTCTAGACCATTAGGGTAAATTAAAAACTTGCTATATAGCAGAAATTGTATGGATACACTGTATACACGTTAAACAGAAAACACCTTATATGTCAGACAGTGAACATTCCATCCTTGATAATATTAGCTTTTCCTTTGATTCATTAGCATAGCATTATTCCTTCTTTATACCATACAAGTATATCTAAATGACAGTGTTTGCTGCTATGGACCTACATTCAAAGACTAATATTCTATTATGGTATGATTGGAGAAAGAGTAGATGGCACTTGGAATGAACTCGGCATCATATCAGCATGCCAATACAGTACGGCTGGCATCACAGCGCACTGTCAACTATCGACAGTCTCCAGCTACTGCTGCTAGCAGTGCTATGCGAGCTCGCCGTGTCTTTTAGGCGTGGAAACGAGGAGACAGGGAGAACGCAGGAGCTGACAGCCACACGAAGTCCAATCTCCATTTTTGACAATGGGGAAATATTCAGAGTTCACAGAACAGAGGGAAGGAATTTAAGCGCTTTCATGCTGTCATAATTATTTCCAAGAACAGACATAAAAAGGAAAATCCATGTTTTTTTCACTGCTTTGTTTATAAATTAGGAAACAGGGACATTTACCGTGTCAATTCTGTTGGCTTCTTTCACACGTCAGTTTGTAATCTTGGCTAATGATCCGGTGTTTTATTAAAGTGATCTTAGAGAGAAGAAGAAAAGCATTGATGAGATGATTACTCATACAGGTCTTTATCTTATATAGCAAGGAGAAAGGAAAGTGGTGTCGGTTGTTGGAGCTCCATTAAAAACAAGCAGCTGCATTAAAGCTTTGGCCTAACTGATGTCTTTAAATACATCATTTTGCAGCACGTTTGCTTAATGAAAGCATGGCTGCCTCTTTACAGAAGAAATATGCTTGTACATGGAAAAGCAAAAGGTCTTGACAGAACAGTGGCATAAAGCAATTAACAAACATGAAAATTACATAACATTAGAGTGTTGCTTTAAGGGTTATAGTGTTGTGCTGAAGGTCAGTTTGGAGGCCAGGGCGTTCATGATTCACACACAAGGCTCATTTATGGTTGGTCTTCTCTTACCATTCTCCATCGGCCAGCCGCTGACTGGCCCCTCCATCAAACGAGACCAAGCTGTTTTCAGTCATGCTGCTCATAGTAGTTCTGACCAACAAATGGGCACTGAATACAAAAGCCAACACCAATCTATACTTTCCTTTGTGAAGGACTACAACATTCTACAGAGCCATCAATCTGCAATGAGCTATCGACTGATCCACAGTCATCCGCTGCCCTTTGAGAACTTGCTGTTCCTGTATCACAGTCTCGCAATAAGACAACACAATACAGTATACATAAATCTTTTGTTCATTCAGTTTGAGGCTATTTGTTGATGGCCATTTCATATTGATGGCCAGTGTAGATTCACACAGTGGTTATACTTACAAGCAAGCACACACACATTTTCACATACATTCATACCAGAGGCGACGGGCCCTGTGCACTGTGTGCTTGGCGTTCTGGTGAAAGCTGCCTGCTGCAGCCTCATGGGAGGTAATTATAAAAATAAATACAGAGGAGGCTGTAGCTGTTAATAAATGCGTGATTGTTGACAGTCAGAGTATTGTTTAACATGCATGGTGAGGGGCTGTGGTGTTGCCTTTTAGAAGTCTGTGAGTCAGTGTGTGTGTGTGTGTGTGTGTGTGTGTGTAGGTGTGTATATTTGTATATGTGTGTATATGTGTGTGTGTGTGTGTATGCATGAGGCTGGATGAGGCCATGGGGGGGTTCCACACTGGTCAAAGACTTGCACTAATACCCTTTTGCTCCTGGCACTTTGTGCTTCTCTCTGCAGGAATCAGAGTATGTTTAAGGCCACAGTTACACTTAGAAACTCTATAGAAAAATAAGGAGAAAAAGTGTAATGAGTTAGAAGGTAGTTCTGAATGATCATTTAGGAAGTCTCGAGGTTCATCTTGCTGGTAATACCTTCAGACTCTTTGGCGCTGACCCTTGAAATCTCTCCTCCAAGAAGAATTCAGATCAAGAAGGCCTTATTATAATATTTGTTTCATCATAGTAACATAGTAAATATTCCTGTTCATACATTACCTTGTTCAAATTTTGTGATAACATAAAATGTTTGGTCTTGGAAGCTTCTTTACCTATAAAATTAATAACATTCCTGAAAATCAAAGAGAACAATCGGTTTAAATGCAGAAATAGCCATTGCTTTACATACACTTTAAAGACCAAGCCCTCTTGTGAACCCGAGAGCCTGTCTTCTGTCCTCAGTCAGTAAGAGATATCTTGATAGAGGACACTGGAGAGCAGCAATTGCGATCACTTATAAAAAATCTCATACTTTAAGTGGCAGTTCTGGTCAGCAGGTTCACACGCTGTACTTTCAGCCCGGACCTAAGCTTTATTCATCTGATGCAAAGTTGCTTTACTTAAACTCTCTGTTGGTTGTCTTTTACAAAACCCTTGAACTGTAGCAACCATCAAATCTGAAAAATGATTTGTACTGACTTTGGTCACAATACACTGGGAATAGAGTTTTTCTTGAAAGAAAAGACTTCATTTAAAAAAAAAAGGCTCACATCAAATGGCAAGCTTTTTCTTCTTTGAATTGAAGAGAAAAGCTTCACTGTCATGACTGTGCGTGCAACCCTCATAGAAGCCGGCTGACAAGGGGAAAAAAGGGACAACATTGTTTATCACTGTCCAGGAAAAATTAAGCTGTACAGGCAACGGCTGCTCAGAAAATAAGACGAATAGATCCTGCGTCTCTGTGGCCAGCATAAAAGCAATTATCGTGACAGTACCTCTCCTCTATTGACTTTGCTAGCTATTTATTAACCACAAGATTGTTATCAGATAACTGGAACTCTTGCAGTGGCGAGTCCAGTACCCAAACCTCAAAAACCGAAACACTTTAGGACGTAATATTATGGAATTTTGGTTCAGATGAAGACTATAAAAAAAAACGTTCTTTGACAAGTGCAGCCAGCGTCCTAGGTGCATCAGGTTCAGACAGGGTCTGGAGTCAGACAAAAAGCCACAGAGGTGGCAGCTTACACTTAGTGTTAATAGTGCACTCACTTGTGGTTCCAAAAATGACTGGAATCAGTCTGGAGCCAGTAGATCGCAGTCCCTGGTGTTCGTTTGAGATATGCCCACTTTAATTCAGTTTTAAAGCGCTCATTTCTCACACTGTTAACAAAGTTCCTCTGCTGAGTAGAGAGGAGATTAAGGGTGGCCTTCGGATGTGTTAGAGCCAATCAGAAATGAAGGCTGGGGATGGTATTAAAGAGCCTAGACTAAATAAAGTTATTCACGGGTCCCAAACTTTCAGTGGACTTCTGGGTCCAATTATGACATTAATAATTTATGTTTCAGAACTAATAAAGCGCACCCTTATCACCCCAAGAAATGGGCCACATGAGTTCTCAGAGAAATACCTTTGAGGTTCTACTTTAGTGGCATACTTAAGATAGCTTTGTATTAGATCAGATTAGACCTGCTTGCTCACACACTGCCTTCGTTATAATGGTGGCCCCATACAGTAGGGCCGATTGATCAATTTGTTTAATTGAATGTAAATAATGAATTCCCAGGGATAAAATTTGGCCCAGTTGGTAATTGCCTGAGATCACAGCCCCCAATTCCCAACTTCAAACTGCAAGTGCGAGGCGTGAGGGCGAGTAATGACGATTTCGAGGCGAAAGAAAAGGACGAGGAAGACTGAGAGGAAAGATGGCGAGGGAGGGGAAAAAAACGAACTAATGAGGTACAAAGACCTAACGAGTTTGGCGAGAAAAAAAAATCAAGTGTTTCCAAAGTCATCTTTAAACTTGGCGAGATGAAACAGAGGCGCGGCAGTTGTTTTTGACAGCTCGGGACGAGTGGGGCCACAGCTCTGAGAGAGGGGTAATTCCCTATTCCTTTTTTATTATCCCCCACACCCTCTCTGCTGGGAGCCCCCTCGTCTTTCTCCCCAGTCCCAACATTGATTCTTGAATTAGACTGTTTTATTGAATAATTAATAAGCCGCTCTTCGTGATTGATGATTTGCATGGCTTGAATATTAGCTTTTCAATCAAATGCTGCTTGTTCTAATGTAATCATATTGAAAACATGTCAAGAAGTGTTTACCCACTTTGCGTGTGATGTTGTCTTAAGTAGCGCCACTGCCGCTGTACAATGCTCTTCAGCAGGGAATAGCCTTGTTGAGCATGCGTGCGCTGCTGATTACATGGCTCTTGAGCTCCGGCAGTTTCGAAAGAGGCCTGATAGGTTTTTTTCCTCTCCACTCCACTGAGAGCCATCATTTCCTACTCTCTGAGTGCCTCTTGCAGACTTCGAGAGAGCACTCATATTGAGTGGCAGGCCCACAAGACTGGGAATAGAGTATTTGTCAGGCATGTAGCGAGCCTCTCTCCGTGTCAGTGCCATGCTATAATAAGCCGAAAACACATCAATAAGCGCAGAGACCAAGATTAAGATTCTGCTTTAATTTGAGTGTGATTGAAGCGGATCTCCAAATTCCACCATCAGTCGGAGTCAGTGTTTGTTTGTTTGTTTCGAGACGGTTTCTTGGAGTGTGTCAGCATGTGACTAGGGCTTGAAAGCTCTTTGCCTCATTGAGTGTCTTCTGTGTTTAGACTTTTCCAAACATGTACATTGCTAAATTATTTACGCCAAACACACTAATGACAGGGAAAGATCATGTAGAACTGGGGAAGCTTGGATGAATGGTGATCAGGGACTGGGCCCATCTGTCTTAGCAGTACAGCTTCTGTAGCCAAAACAGCGATTATCACACACATCAGGTCAGCACACATTTAACATTTAAACAATATTCTGGTCAGTATGGCAATTTAAGTATGATGCTCCAGTGTTTTCCGTTCTACTTGTTTTTGTATGTTAAAAGCTATGCAGGTTTATTCATGCACTACTACCATCCTTTACCATCTCCATTATACTGCAATACTAAGTTGTTGACTTGTTAAAAGCACTGTACAGCAGTGTACACAGTAAAAACATAGTCATGAAACAGGGATCGAGACTGCCCTTTCAGTACATGGGTGCATGCTGATTCAATTTCTTTGCGTACTCACAACACTCCTTCTATCTGCATAAAGATTAAGCTAGCTAGCTGTAACCTGTATTTTTGTTATGTCCATTCATGACATAACGGTGTTACTCACCAAAAGCTATTTTATTTGATCATTTTCCGTCCTTTCTTTTTTCTTTAGAATTGTTTCTTACTTTATCTTGAAAACTGTTAGATATAAATGAGATCTGTTAAAACTGGCTGCTCTGTTTTGAGCCCCATTCCAAAAACAATCTAGATTAAACTACTCCCAATAACTTAATAGTAAATTGGCAAACCTAAACTGCATATATGTAAAAGAGATTTTCATGAACAAATAGTAAAAGCTCTAGATGTAGAACAGGCTGTTTTTGCATGTATATTCATATACAGTATCTCACAAAAGTGAGTACACCCCTCACATTTTTGTAAACATTTTATTATATCTTTTCATGGGACAAAAAAGATATGACACTTTGATACAATGTAAAGTAGTCATTGTACAGCTTGTGTAACAGTGTAAATTTGCTGTCCCCGCACAATAACTAAACACCAGCCATTAATCTAAACCGCTGGCAACAAAAGTGACCCCCCTAAGTGAAAATGTCCAAATTGGGCCCAAAGTGTCAATATTTTGTGTGGCCACCATTATTTTCCAGCACTGCCTTAACTCTCTTGGGCTTGGAGTTCACTAGAGCATCACAGGTTGCCACAGGAATCCTCTTTTACTCCTCCATGACGACCTCACGGAACTGGTGGATGTTAGAGATCTTGCGCTCCTCCACCTTCCGGATATCCCACAGATGCTCAGTAGGGTTTAGGTGTGGGGACAGGTTTGGCCAGTCCAGTACCCTTACCCTCAGTTTCTTTAGCAAGGCAGCGGTTGTCTTGGAGGTGTGTTTGGAGTCATTATCATGTTGGAATACAGCCCTGCGGCCATGGGCATACTGGGACAAAAAAACAGCCCTGGACTTTCTTTACCAGCTCGGCCATGGTTCCGGGGCTGTGGGGGTCAGGGGGTTGGTAGTTGGGTCACAGCCGAGAAATACAGGCCGACAGCTGTGGTTGGGGGGGGGTGTTGTGGGGTTGGGGGGGGTGTTGTGGGGTTGGGTGGGTGACGGTGTTGTGTATCTTCCGCGAAAATACCGGCCCGCGGGGGGTGTTAAGCGCATCTCGGGCTGAAACGGGTCGGGGGGGGGTTTGGGGGCGTGTGTGGGAGGTGGTGGTAAGCTCATCTCTGGCCATGCACCGGACGCCCGTTCTGGACTTTTCAGGAACGCACAGACTGACAGATTGCCAGTCCACCCTTGCCTGCAGCCCAGTTTCCAAAGGGAGCGGATCATGCTCTGATTCAGTATGTCATGGTACATGTTGACATTCATGGTTCCCTCAATGAACTGTAGCTCCCCAGTGCCAGCACCACTCATGCAGCCCCAAACTATAACACTCCCACCGCCATGCTTGACTGTAGGCAAGACACACTTGTCTTTGTACTCCTCACCTGGTTTCTGTCACACACGCTTGACACCATCTGAACCAAATAAGTTTATCTTGGTCTCATCAGTCCACATGATATGGTTCCAGTAATCCATGTCCTTAGTCTGCTTGTCTTCAGCAAACTGTTTGCAGGCTTTCTTGTGCATCATCTTTAGAGGAGGATTCCTTTTGGGACGACAGCAATGCAGACAAATTTGATACAGTGTGCGGCGTATGGTCTGAGCACTGACAGGCTGACCCCCACCCCTTCAACCTCTGCAGCAATGCTGGCAGCACTCATACGTCTATTTTCAAAAGATAACCTCTGGATATGATGCTGAGCATGTGTATTCAACTTCTTTGGTCGACCATGGTGAAGCCTGTTCTGATTGGAGCCTCTCCTGTTAAACCGCTGTATGGTCTTGGCCACCTATATTAGCTTCTGTTATTTTATTTGTTTTTCCATAATATGGAGCATTTAAGTGTTATTCACCATGTTGCTGCGTACACACAAGAAGCAGTGAATACTCCAAGTGTTAATTATGAACACTAGTAGTACACTAGTAACGTTATATGACTATAATGATCAACTTTGTCAAGTGTAGTTTGTATATGTATAGAGTGGAACCATAAGGTAATGTAAAAACACATCTTTAGGTGTTAACCCATCTGGGTTTACTACTGAGGAAAGTTCTGGGTTGTCAGGCTCAAATATACTATTCAGCCTACTGTTATTGACAAGGACTTAAAGGAATTCGAGCTGTGTTTAGTGTTTTCCTCCTACCATGTTGAGGTGCTTTTCACTTCTCTATGGCATGAAGTGTAGACCAGATGTCCCCCCGATACTCCTGACTATCATTGCAATTCTAGTGGAGTGAATCACATTTAACACTGCAGTTTTTACACTGATTATTTTATTGTGTAAGCAATGGCAGCACTCTACATTATAACAAGGTCCAAGTTCTCCTTCATACAGCATACAAATAATATGATCATCATGGACCACACGTGATGATTTCGGAATTTTGATTAAAAAACAACAAACACAAGCATACTAGAAATACTGGGCTCGCTCACATTAAAGGCACCTTGAAGGAAAGGGTCTTTCCCTAGGGCTTACTACATATCTGATATATTATTCAAAAAATCATTAAGCTAAATTAAAAAGCTGTTTGAGTGTAACCGTATCCTTTAATGAGACCAAAGAGGAAAGAGAGCAACATTAAAACAGAACTCTAGAACAGAAACAAAATACAGGTAGAGCCAGTAGCCATCGATTATCAATCTGCTAGGCCACTATCTTTCTATCTCTGGACACTGCTGCCGAGCCAAGGGAGGGAGAGAGGAAAGGACAACTAATACCACAGAATCTGAATAAGACTTAAGACCTTTTCATTAGTAGCCTTGTGTTATTGACAGACGAAGAGTGCGGTTTAATGAGATAATACTCAACTGTCCTTTAAGACATAAATCATTCATATGTGTGTCTTTTCAGAAAATAAACATAGATAGATTGGTAGCATTTTATGGTATAATAGATACCGATTTAATAGGTAAAAAGTACAGTAGTTGGTCACATCATGTTCTAATTATTACAATTATAACTAATTTAAGAGGTAATTATGCAGTGTTTACAAACAACAAGTTGAATATGTGTACATAGTAGCTGATGTGAGAAATACCAGATAATTCTGGTTAATAATTGCACTGTAGCAACAGATGATGCTGTATATACCTGACACTTTAATCTCCAGCAAGCAAAGTATGTACCTCTAATTGCTATTCATTTACTTACTAAGTATATAGATACTTAACGTATTGTAAAATAAAACCGAATGCTGTTATCGTTCCCATTAAAACAATAACTAATGTCAAAACTACCAGGCATGTACAGCAGTACTCTGTGCTACAATGCAATAGTGTACCTAAAAAATCAGCTTGCAAAGTATGCTCTAAATATTACTTAAGTACTACATAATCACTTCTTAAATTCTATATAATTACTACATTGTTGTGCTAAGCATTTTGTTAGTTTTATCAAAACTACAAATTTTACTATGAGCTACAAGGTACTGTAAAATAAAGTGCAGTAAAATGTCAACTGAATAGTATATAGCTTAGTAGTTATGCAAACGTGTTTTTGTTTTTTGTTTATATTTGTTTTTGTTTATTCTGTTTACCACACCATTGAATTATTTAGCAAAATATATATTTAACAGTATTATGATTTAAAAGCAGCCGAAATGGCTTTTGGTATGTTTGATTTTGACCCATTAGTCCTTCCCTTTTGTTCTTTTCCACCTCTGAGCCATAAAAACTGCAGCCTGGTACTATGGTATACTATGGTTGTAGACCACTGATTACATTGAGCTGGAATAAACAAATGACTAAGAGCCTGTCAGTACTGGATAAGGTGCACCTGGAGAACCTCTCCAGAGAATCCACAGAAGACTGCGGTGCCTACCAGAACAATTGATTCCTGTGGGTGATTTCATTATTTGTTAATGAGGGGAGTTGAATAGTGAACAAAGTGCTAAGCAAGATGGGGTTGCTGTTGAGACTGCAAGGAGGAAAGGTTGCATTGTATAATGGTCAATTTAACCATTGAGGTGTGTCATTTTTTTTTTAAAGCATTTCCCCATAATGTTATTTTAAACATAGCTTTAGGCTAATAATATACAGTATATATGTGTCACCAGTGGAAGCAGGGGGTTTTCAGTAACTGCAGCCAGCTGAGATTTCAGTGTGAAGACATGTCCTGCTTTCCTCTAGCAGCCCTACCTTCACCTGACAGAGTAATGGGGAGACAGAGAAAGTGAGAGAGAGAAAGAGAGAGAGAGAGAGAGAGAGAGAGAGAGAGAGAGAAAACATGCTTCTGGGGTTGGAGATCTTACGTTTGCATTGTATGACACTCGGGTTAGGCTAACCGTGGTTGGAGGTGGTAAAGGTTTGTACTGAAGTGGTGTGGTTGTCTCTCTCTGGCTATTCTGTCAGAGAGCTCATATTCTATTTGTCACTTTGGGTCAGAACTGGTGCCCTCAAAAGCCTGGTTGACATAAAGCACAGCCACAGTAGAGCAAAGTCCATCCTCTCTCTCTCTTTCTCTTTCTCTTTCTCTCTCCCCTTTTCTCACCAGGATTCCAAAGTACCACTGTAGAGGAAAACATGCCACCACAAAAAAGTGACATCTGGAGGAAAGCTAAATGAGATATAAAACGGAGATCATCATTCCCACCACTTGAATAGCCGTAAGCTAGAGAGCTTACCAAAAATACTGGGCCCAAGACATCTTTGACAGTTTGCAGACATTTTGGAAATGTGCTCAGACAAACGCTTAACAGCTTCAACACTGTTAGCAACCCTGACTTTTTAATTAGAGACCTGAATTTCTAACAGCCAGCAGACCCAAAACTAAGCCTAAAATGATGTTAAAGAGACACTAGTGGATAGTTGTACTTTTTACAAAACAAAAAATGACATATTATACGAAGACTAATACTCCCCCGTCTTTATGGAGGGTGCCAACTCATGAACCCGCCCAAGCTTTCACAATAATGCCTGTTACATTCATGCGCCAGATTTAGATGTTTACATTATTTATATTTTACACTTACAACATATTATCGCCATTGGAATAAAACCTTGTATTGCCAAAAATGACACTTATGTACAGTAGAAGGAAAAAGGGTCTTCAATTTCATTGTAACAAGATTTTTTTTTTATGCTTTTCTGTTGGTCAGTTTGTCATGAAATTGTACAAATGCAGGGATAAATAATTTTGTTCCAACAGTGATAATATCGAAATTACGCATGGCAGTGGTGTCTGAAGCCCGCATGACGTGATCTGTATTTTGTCGCTAGTGCATTAAATCTGCTTTTATGAAAGAGGTAGTGTTTCAGCTGTGAGAGGAGCCTTCAGCAGAAGTTAATTTAAGCCCGGTGTCATTCCCCATTACTGGCATGCTGCTCTTTTTTAAAGTCTGGCTCATGAGCCCCCGGTGCCACTGTGGGTAAGCAGGCGGAGGGATTAGCACTGAAAATAACCCGGCTGCATGATATGGCCAGTCAGCCGGTGAGCCGCCCACCTCCAGTCTGCGAGTGCTGCTGGTGCTGGGCACTGCAGTGTGTGACCCTGATGCGGTCACCTGGTGCTGCCCAGGGGAGAGAACCAGACACATGCTTCTACTCCTGAACTCTGACCTCCAGCCTGAGTGAGATCTCTCCGTCCGTCTGGGGCGCTATCAAACGGGACAGTTGGCGCTGTTCAATCAGATGTAATTACAGGCCTTCATCGCACCTCTGTCATCTGGAGAGCGAGGCGGGGAGCATAGCGCTGAATTATGGAGAAGCTGCTTTGCTCTTCAGCAGAGCCGTGACTTTAAAATCGGCATTCAGCTACCTTTACCTTCCTGCTTGGTATGTGATGGCGGGGGCATGTTTTTCGGTGGCCGATATTGCATCTGATGGCTATGTGCAGGAGCGTTCAGAGGCACGATTTTGATGGGAGACGTAATGAAATCACAAAGTCTTCATCAGGACGGAAGAGGTGCCTCTTGAAAGCAACAGTTGTCGGCTTATCTAAAGGCAGCAGTTTCGGCACCTGCTTCGCTTCTGCAAAAACTGGGCTCTAAGGGTCTTGGACAGCATGTGCACCCATTTCACACATGTGTCTGCCTCTGTGTCTTAATCACTGCGGGGAAAGCTTTTTGGCTTCTCTGAGCTGCTCCGTTTGGTCTTTTTTGGTCACGGAGAATGGACAAGCGGGGCCAATTAAACGCCGTCCTTGACACAGTTACCAAGGCGACAGGGAGAAAACACGTCTCGCCCATCATATTTCTATTCTCAAAATAGCAATATCAAGGAGCAATTTGGCAGGCGTATGATTGTGCGGTAAGGCACAAGGAATTTAAGAGGCGCTGATGGACGGCCCCGCGCAGGCTGGAGGTGACCGGCTGCTGGGGACGCACGAACTGGGCCGGGCAGGACAGGGAGTGGGCTTGCGTTTGATCCCCTACACCCTGGTTGTTAGGTGGACAGGGCTGTCACTTCTTCCCCCCTGCTTCCTTCAGGCTCTGTGGCTTGCCGTTAGCGCATGAGCTGAAGGCCACGTTCGAGTGGTCAGAGACTGAACAGCACAGCACACGGCCAATCACAGGCGTCCCAGAGTCAGGGGGAGGCCAGGAGTGGCCGCTTGGCCTGGGAGATCATTAATGTTGCATGTTACACACAGTCCAGGGCTGAGCTAACTTTTCCTCAAGCGCTGTCTAAATTCCCTCTCTCTGTTAAACACACCCCTTGTACAACCATCTGGAAACCAAAGCTCCAGAGTTCAAACTCACCTAAGCACCCAGTGTGAAAACCCAATGCTGCCTTCAAATTGGCTTATAAGCACAAAACAGGGGTGAGGCTTGCCTTCTCAGTATAGGGAAGCCAAGTGTGAGAGCAATCTACAGACATTGAATAAAACTTGAAATATAAGCAGGGTGATAGGGCAGTAGATAGATAGATAGATAGATAGATAGATAGATAGATAGATAGATAGAGAGAGAGAGAGAGAGAGAGAGAGAGAGAG
>JBBJLS010000002.1:6822545-6832561 GCA_037577275.1 Bryconaethiops microstoma
ACACACACACACACACACACACACACACACACACACACACACACACACACACACACACACACACATATATATATAATTTACCAATATACTAATGCAGCTGTATATTTTTGGAACATTCTATGCAGTGTAACCTCAAATCTAAACAAGTTTCAGATTGCTTTTGCCTGAAAATATGTAGCATATACCACACCATTCACTGTATTCTGTGTTTTCAGGTTGTACAAAACTATTTGCATAAAAATGACTCCATCCAGAGAGCACCCATCAGAGATCATTTTTTAAATTCTCTGACATATTTATTGATTAAATCTGTAAGTAGCACAGTCCTGAATATCATTTGGCAGAATTGCAATTACACGCTTTTTGTCTTGGGCCCTTGTTGATTGAGGATTTAGAACGTTTTTCTTGGCAAACACAAAGAACAATGTTCCTTCCTTGACCCCCACCACCACCCACCCAGAAAAGAAAAAAACCCCACCATACGCACACACGCACGACACACACAAACACATTGTGTCCAGGCACCTCTATAGTGAAAGTGTTTGTAGAGAGTGTTCTTGTCAGGAAGAGTGGGTAAGATGTGTGTTGTGATTGCCTTTACCATTGACCCTATAAAGCTGGTTAAATGCAGAACCCCTTGACCTTTTTACCTGTTATTGTGCTCGCTAAATCAGAGTTTGACACAGCCGTATTAAACGCACGCGAGGAGGGGAAAAAGAGCCCTTACAGAAAAATGGGTTAGAAAGAAAAGAATTCTTTCTGGAAGTTTCCCTTTTTTTGATTTTCACTGAGATCAAAGCCTTGTTTCAGCTCTAATTAACAAAACTAATGCAGATTCCAGACCTTCTGGCACTGGGTAAGGCCTTGGAGGAATAGAGCTGGAAATTTTCTGGAGATTTAAATAATTAATATGACACCTTGAGCTCCGTAAAGAAATAGGAGTGCCGTGTACGAGTTTAGAACAATGTCATTGCCAAGTGTAATGCCATTTGTTCTGATGAAAATGAGCTGGGTGGACCGCAGCAAGTTCATTGTCTGCCATTCTGGCGGATCAGCGAATTGTTGGGCCCTTTGTGATGGTAAGAAGGGCCTTTCAGGGGAACTTTGTAAACCAGCCCCAGGTCCATCCCTGGATGGGGGGCGCTGGGAAAGGCCAGGCTGCTCAGGGAGTTTGCGCTTGGTCATTTTATGGTTTCTAATCCCCTTAATCCCCGTTAGAAGGGGGCTTGCGAGAGACAAATCCGCTCCCCAAGGTCCTTAGGATTCAAACGCTGCGCTTGAGCAACTGTATCATTTGATAACAACAAGGGCAGAAAATAGGGAGAAGGAGAAAGGAGTGAAACCTGCTTCTCAAACAACGCGGTATTATTTGTAATTGCTCCACGTTTTGTTTTGGTCAACATTTTATTTTCGTAGGTGTTTGATGATGATCTGCGGATTGTAGACAGTATAGGTGGGATAACGTGATAGGTACACACACACACACACACACACACACATGGTCTGACCTTTATGCTAATGGCCCTTATGTTCATCTATGGCCAGTTGAGTCCTGAAACACTTTCTCCCAGAACAGGCTGCACAGACGCTAAGACGGTGGCCTAATCCACCCGCTCCTATTGAAACGACTGCACCTCCAGTGACAATCTTCCGCAAGCCCACTTCATTATCACTCAATTAATGCTGAATTTGAAGGAGCAGACCAGACACGTCTGAGACCCACAGTTTACTGTCCGAAGACCAAAGCCAATGGGGAATAAGAGGTCGCTTTATTACGGGCCAAAGCAGAATTATGTCGGTTAAATGAGACCATAATCGTCTCATTTCTCAAGCTTAATGTAATTAATGAAAAGATGAACTGCCCTGAATATGTAAAGCAAATTGGCTTGTTCAAGCAAAGATAGAGAAGTTTGGCTTTTAATGTACATGCTAATTCAATAACTGATAAAAAAAAGAAATATGACAAAACTAAATAGTAATGGGGAGACTGAAAAATAACCAGGCTTTGAAAAGTTGTTTTGGAAAAAAATACACTATAATTCAAGATAATGGCAACTTTCTCTCTTGTTAAATTTAAAGAATGTGACAGCAGAGGTTAGCTGGAAAAGACGAGGCCCATCTCGGAACCCAAACATAGTTTCAGAGTCACTTTCTGTAGTCAGGGATGACATGAGAATTTGAAATTGTGGTTGCCCAGTGTTCCTGAGTGAAACCATAGAAAAAAAATTCAACAGCAGCAAATATGCAGAGGAGATAGACTGAACTCCATATGGACCTCACTCTTGTATTTATGCTGTGTCCTTGCTCACTATGGTGACTGGCGTATGTTAAATGCCTTGACTAAAATCTGCAGTTCCACGTGACACAACAAGGGATGCACACGGATTGGAAAGCCGCGGTTTTATATGAGACGTCTGCCTTTGCCATTGTCTGCTCTGCATATAGCTAGCAGCAAACGACTTACGAGTTCAAAACAACAACCACAAGTACAGGCTTTCCATGGGGTGCCAGAGACAGTTGCCGGTTTGATGTTTTTGAGACACAAGGGCAAATCGCTGTCATCCATGGGAAAGGAGAAGAGAAGCCCTGCAACTCAATAGCAGCTACAACCCTGCCGTTTTTAATAAAACACGAAACTGACAGAAAAGGATCACTGATCCCTGCTTGCGTACTTATACCATATTCAAGATGATATCTGCTGCACTAAATGCCAGGCTTTAATGTTCTATTCAATCCAGCAACAGGAGACAAACAATATCCTCTTTCCACTAACAACCACTACAGTCGCTGTGCCATAAAACTGATGGAAACAGCTTCCAGTGAACTGTGGGAATAATCAAGTGTTACAGAAAATGGCCTACAGTCTTGAATATAAAGTTGTCAAATGGAACCCAGAAGATTTTTTTTGTTGCAATGCCATAGAAGATGCCTTTAAATTGGCAGTACTTTAAAGAACCATTTTGTGAAAAAGCCTCCACAGAATGTAAAGATTCTACATTAATTAAATGATTTTCCAAGAACTGAACAAGAACTATTTAGGAACTCTAATTTTTAAGAATCTATTGAAGTCTTTTGTTAAACTGTATTGCTCCCCTATTGCTCTGTAAGAGCCACAGGGCAGACTGGATCAAACTATCCGAGATCTGACTGGGACAGTATGAAGATTAGTGAATTTCCAGTTAGTTGCACTCATTAACTTAAGACTTTGCAACCTAGAGGGGCAACTGAGCGCAAAGGCATTCGATGTCTGAGCACCACTACTCCAAGAACACTCTAATTGTAACTGTATTTTGAACATCCTCCTTTGAATAACATAGGAATGAAAACCCATGTAATGAGCACAGTGTATAAGGAGCTGTATTTGTTTCCGGCGCTCAGTCTTTACTGGGGGTGCAGCTGAGAGCGATCTGGCAGTGTTTGTGTTGACAGCCTTTGAGCCAGTTCCTGGCTTCACAAAAACGCTTAGGGCACAAAGGAATTTTTCTTTTGCTCCCTATGCGCACTCGGCTTGTTGCCCTGTCAGGAGGTGAAGGTAAATTCAGAAGACATACTGACACACTCTGAGAAAAGCAGTTTTGATGGGGGAAAAATGGACCACTTTGCAGTATACAAATAACAGGGAAAAAAAATGTCAACAGAACCTACGAGTCCAACGGGGAAAGACATACAAGCCAGTTTCAGATAAAATTACAGGGAAAAAAAACATGAGCATGAATAACCTGAAGACCTACAAGCACGTACCCAGACACACCGGCAAAAATAAAAGATGTGGTAGAAAATATCAGCCTCGGGATAAACTAGTGGGTTTGCTTGTCTCCTGCACACCACCCCACCCCCTCACCCCCTTTAAAACGCCTCACCGTGCTGTCAGGGCTGTGTCCTCCAGGGTTAGCCTGCAATCATGGTTGTGCCGGTGAGCTCCCAGCACATTCTCATTCAGGCCCTGGCAGCAGGGGGTCAGGCCCACTGATTCTCTGAGCGATGAATTTATTCACTTAATCTGGGCTACACCTGTAGGTCACGCCAGGGGAATGCTAATCGCTCCGAGGGGAGGGCTGTCCTGCGCTAATCGTGGTGATCTGCATCTGAGGCCCATTCCCCAGGGTCCAGTGGGGGGCTGGGAGAACCTGCCTGTGACAGCACTGTCAACAGGGAGGCCAGGTAACCGGTGGCTGCTGCCACGTGTCTTTGGTGGCTAATGGCAGATAAGGTTCAGGCTGTTTCTTGATCGTTTTTGCACCAGAAAACGCTCAGATCTCGGACAGAATAATTTGTTCCCAATTTTCATGGTCAGATGTTTGGGGAACGGCTTCGGGGAAGGCTTGTTGGAGCAGGTTGCTCTCAGACCCTTTGCCAGATGCAGATCTCTTTGGCTGGCAAACTCGCTTTCTGTCCAGGTGCCACTGCCGCTGCCGCCACCTCAGCCGCTTCTTGTTTCGAGCCACATCCAACCCTTCTCTCTCTTTTCTCCAAAAAGGGAATTCAAATCACCACTGTTTAGGTCTTTGGCAGCCATTCTGAGTTCTACTATTGGTAAATATGCATGAGGATTTCATGACTGACACAAACACAAGAGGAGATTATGCCCTTATGCTTCCATTTTATTTTGCATTATACACCAGTACTACGCTGCCAATTTGCTTGGGTAATCACAACTAAGCTTTTTAATGACTTATGGGTTAACAGCGAAAATGAAATCCAAACACTAAGAATGGCCCAGCCATCTTCTGTTCTGTTCTAGATGTACAGTAGTTTATCACTGCCTCAGAGCTTATAATGAAGTGTCTGGACAGTCCCCACCACCTGCTGACAAACTATTTGATTTCCTGAATAAAATCTAAAGAGCGTCTTATATTTTCATCAGATGTCCCATCTTGGACAGGCTCAAACGGTTTCTGCACAGCCCATATGACACCAAACCCACAAAAACCTCAACAAGGTGCCCAATAACTTGCAAGCTGAAACCAAATGACTACAGTATATGGCAGAAGAACAAACATTCTCTCTTTAGCCCGAGGTCCCACGTTTCATCTGTCAAGCATGTTTTAATAATTAATCTGTTTAATACACACTCAGCATCTGCTGGAGACAACTTGGAGCCTTCCACCTAAATTGACTCCCACAGAGGCCACGCTGTTTTCTAGCGTTCGGTTTGAATTCCGCAAACTGGATCCCGCATCTTAAGATATTTTCCCTTGACCGAAAGAAAGTTTACTATGGAAGACACATGTATGTTTTTTTCCCCAGTGTGCGTTATGTGAACCAAATAGAGCGAGTGTAAATTAAATACGTTTCTTTCCCCGCAGCGCAGAAATGATGTGAGATTAAGCCCATGAATATATACATGGGCCAGTGGTGACCTGTCTAGAGATGGCTGATTTCCCAGTGGGCCTGGTTGACATGGCGGGGCTTAGGCCCTGATGGAGGTGGGGAAATCCTAGCGCAGGCCCAAATTGAACTTAATCTCATCCCTCATTGTGCTGAAGATGACATAAAAGTGCACAATAGCTTTAATCGACAAGGAGCCACATTACCTCTGCAGCCATTTTCCATGACGGGGGGCTTCCTTGGCCTCATGTTTCCTCCATGCATGCTAGTAGAGGGATGATTAAGACTGTAATTTTTCTCTTTGGAAACCTTTAATATTGTCTCCTCTTACAATCAGTGGGTTAATGTGGTCAGGCTCGAACCAATCATAAACCAATAAGGCTCATCCGGTTCTCGGGCCCAAGCTAATCCACACAGATGCATTTCCAGCAGGCCGGGGCGGAGGCAGTATTGCGCTGGAGCGCGTCTCCACCATCAGGAGGAAAGATTCAATCAGTCCCCCGGGGTTGATTACACCCCTCTCTGAGTTTGGGCTCCCTGCAAACAGGTGCTTCTTATTACGCTGATAGGAAGCCGTCACTGAAGTGGTCATTAGCTATGTGACTGACACGGGCCTCGCTGAGCTGGCTGGGCTGGAGGACCTCTGTGATTGGATGCCCACAGGCGTCCGTCACACACATCAGTTTCACTGTGTGTCCTGCTTCTCAAAAGCGTGGCCAGAATCGAGCCGACCACACTCACCAGAAGAAGCTATTTTCATCGTGAGCAAAAAATCTCTGCTTAGCTACCCAAGTTTATCTCTGAAAACAAGGCAGTGCATTTAAGTATTAGCCTTATGCAGACAAACGACCATGAAATACCTTCAGAAAGATAGCTGAAGAGCTCCGTTTGCAAAGACAACAGAACATGACTTTAAATGCACTTGCCTGCCTCATCCTGGTCATTTTCTTGAAGATGAATACACTCGCCCACATCTGTCATTTTAGATTTGAGGTCGGCTATATCGAGCAAGCACAAGAACCAGCACATTCAGATTCTTGTGTTGTAATTTGGAAGAGTTCGTTTGCAGTGTTTGTTATGTAACAAAACGAGGCTGTTAAAATTGCCCAGTGAACAACGTTTGGGGCGTGACAGTCTCAAAGCATTGCAGATATTCTTGGAATCTTGGCACAATTATGCGAGCAGTTCTATAGGCGAGCGTGTAGAGAGAATGTTGTCATTATGGGTGGTAATTATGGGTTTGCTTACCGCTGTGCTTCTTTTCAGGAAACCAATGGAACTATTGTGACCTACAATGAGCTGGCCGCTACAAGGCTGTCAGGTCCAAAAAATAATTAGGCATCAAAATGAGGCCCTTTTTTTAATTCATGTCATGGAACTCAGGAGTTAACATGCTCGCATCATGAATTTTCATTGCATCATTACATGGTTACATGTGTGCGCACTGAAGAACAGAGCAACACCGCTACACAGCTCACGTCGTCATCTGCGTGCCGTGTGGAGCTCCAGGCACATTATTACCACCTACCACTCATTCAGAGCCCCGTTTCCTGTTTAGCTGGCCCTTTTGAAAGGCCTGCTGTTTTTCGTGATTAACGTGGTTGTAATTTTATATCACAGCGTATCTGTGGCTGGAGAGAGATGCTATTGTTAGTCCTTTCACAGTTTTACCATGCCCTCTTTGCAGCTCCCATTTCCACCCCCACCCCACTTATGACGGACAGGTGGGCTATTATACACAAAGCTGATTGGCCCATCTGTCTTCCTTTAAGATGTTTCTCATTTCAAGTGTGCCACAAACTCCTGGCAGAAGTTGCTTCCGAAGCTCTGATAATGGGCCTGCTCCTCTGGTGCTAATGTTAAACATAACTGGAGGAAGAAAAAGCAAAGTCTGCCCTAGACAGAGGCTTACAAGCAGTGTGGACCAATTCTGCCTGGCCTCTACAGCTTATTATACACACACTTGAGTTTCATTGCCATTTTATGGGGCATTTGTAGCAATTTGCCACCAGCTTTAATGTGCAGTAGTAAGAAACTGGCATCAGCGCTTAATATTTTATAGCCTTTGTTTTCAGCCAGCAGTCTGGGCCTCGCCTCTGTTGACCTTGACATTCTGAACAGCAAAGTGTCTGATATTAAAACAGATTGCTTTCGTGCCTACCTAAGTAATATCATATGCTTCACATCAGCGCATGCTTCAGCTAGCTAAATTCCAACTGTATGGCAACTCTTGACTTAAGACGGCACGCACGCCTGTGGTACGTGCGCGCGCACACACACACACACACACACACACACACACACACACACACACACACACACACACACCTCAGTCCCACAGACTTTCTCAGCTTTAATGGCACGCAAAGAATTGTGTTTAAAGGCTTAAAGAAACTGCTGTCTGCATTTCTTTCCTCATGCTGACATGATTAGAAATAGCACATACTATCCCAAACTATCCTTGAGACCACCATTAGTAGGGGTCCAAGCACTTTTTTACTCTTTTGTAATTGTTAGGATTTTGTAACTCTTTTGTAACTCTTTTGTAATTGTTAGGATTTTTGTTTACGTTACGTTCATTTACATTTACAATGAGTTCACAGATTGCACACTGGATGTCCAAAGGTTTCCAGACACTGCTTCTGAACTTTGCTACTTTAAGGTGCCCCCATTGCTGTCACAGTTGTTTAATTGCTTGTATAATCTCCATATAAAAGAACAGATAAGACTGGAATGCTCTGGAGCAGCCTCACATGAGCTGTGAGACTGTGGAACGGGAACTACATTTTCTGAAGTGATGCAGCTTCTTTCTTTGAGATGATTTGGAGTGGAATCAACCAATTAAATCCTCACAGCAATGTTCCAAAATCTATTGTAAAGCCTTCTCAGAAGACCAGAAGCTGTTCCTAAAACACTGAATTTTGGAAGAAATGTTGGGTGAGCAGGTGTCTACAAGCTTTTGGACATATAGTGTATCTGTAGAATGCATATGCCAGCTAAGCTTCTTCTCCTCCATTGCACTGGAGCTTCTGTAAGACCACAATTCCCACAGTGCTCAGCGGACAGCCATGCTGCCAGTTTTATCACCCTGTTAAAGGGCTTTAATATTGGTGCAGCGAACATGCTCAATTACCCAGGCTCCCGCGGGCACGGCGGACACACACATCGGCTGGGCCTGATTTATTTCACTGTCCCACTGCAACCCCAAATTAACAGCCCCCCCCTTCAGTTTTTGCAACGGGTCACTGAGTAATGCTACCTACTGTTTAGATGGGTGTCTTTATTAAATTTGGAGTGCAATGATTCCCTCAGCAGGACTGATGAGATCAATTATTGTTTTATCATTCATTCTGTTCTATCTAGGAAAATTCACAATGTAATGTCCACGTCCTGCAGTGTGTTTTAGACTTTCAGTTATGTAATGTTTGACACCCTTTTTAAAGAAGGATTACAGCTAATAAAAAAGTGTCTGCTATACTTTCGCTCATTAGCTTTGTCAGAAAAAATATGCTAGAGAACCCAATCACTGGACACAAACAGGTATAAAATATATCTAAGATATAAGGATATGAAGACACATATTCTTGGGTCAGTAATACACGCAAAATTAAGTAACTTCTTGTAAAAATCTTTCTAAGCAGAATCTTTTCACCCTCATATTAGGCTGTTGCTTGGACAGAAGAACACAATGCCACACATACACACACACATCAACACATGCACACACACACGCATCAACACACGCACACACACACACACCCTTGTGATGAGGTGGTGTTACCTCTCTGGGTCCCTGCAGATCGGAGCCCATCCACCTTGGTTACAATGCTTGTGTCTGCTGTCATCTTCTGCATCTCTTATGGCGTATTTATTGATTCTTATTAATAGACTCTTGACTTAAAGTGTGACCCCATTAGATCATTCTATCTAAAGCCAGTCATGAGACCTGGTCTGGTTCCCAGGAGAGATGCCAGGGCCCGTCAGCGCTAATCAGCCGAGCCTACAGCCAGCCGACAGAGAAAGGGGGGGGATCACGGAGGCTTCATTGAGCACTGAGTACCATCCCAAGGAGGAGTGGAGGGGGGGATTGTTCCCTATCTTGGTGATGATTATGAAATACAACATAGCCAGCTTTCAAAGGCCTGATCTCGTAATGCTTAAAGAAGTAACTGGGTTGACAGTTCGCTTGCGTGGAAGTGAGAACTGGAAAAAAGGTTTTAAGTTCTATTGCTCAACATAATTTATAAGTCAATCATATCCAATGATAATAACCCTAATTTATATGAATGAAAGGACTAAGAGAAATAGTTACTACACTCTTAATGTCAGTGCGTATCGGAAAATGCGTTTTCCTTTCATGCTGTGACATTTTTCCATTGAAATGGTACAAGGGAGGGGTAACTGAGGTAGCTCAGTGAAAGGTGGGGCTGGTAGGAGGAGGACGTGAAATAGTCCTAGCCTCACTCTCTCTCTCTCTGAATGAGCAAAATGGCCCTCCCACACCTACGGCCATAAGGATTCTAGTCTAGAAAAGTAAAAGTACATCTCAATCATCTTGGTGTCTGTAGAATTAAGTGATTCCTATCCAGAGGCTAATGATAATTATGTCGAGTGTGTATGTGTGTGTGTGTGTGTGTGTGTGTGTGTGTGTGTGTGTGTGTGTGTGTGTGTGTGTGTGTGTGTGTGTG
>JBBJLS010000002.1:6832661-6847580 GCA_037577275.1 Bryconaethiops microstoma
GATAGATAGATAGATAGATAGATGATAGATAGATAGATAGATAGATAGATAGATAGATAGATAGATAGATAGATAGAAAGAAAGAAAGAATTATTATCATCATCATACCACTACCACTACTGTTATTATTACTATTGGTGTTAGTATTATTAGGGCTTATGCCTACATAAGAACAATATTAAACAAGACCTAACAGGAATGCTTTGGCTAAATTTGAGATTGTTATTATTATTATTATTATTATTATTATTATTATTATTATTATTATTATTATTATTATTATTATGAACCAAGAATTGTTTTTCACTTTTTGCATATTATGTTTTTTTTTTTACTATACTTTTGAACACTGCCAAATGGTGCTAAACATGCAAACTGACTTTTAACCTAAATTAAATTACAGATCAAGTCACCCACAGGGAATATTTGGCACCAAAAATTTTAAATCAACGTTCTAATGTGATTGGTGTATCTGCTGTAACATCTGTTTAAGCAGGTAAACGTTTTATTTTTTTAATGTATTTGGTCTACAGGTGCTGGAAACAGGTGTGGGTTTACCTCTCCGGGAGCGGAGACAGACGATGAGGACGATTATGAAAATACGGAAGCCGAAGTCCACCAGAGGAATGACTCAGACGTCTCAGAGCAGGACTACATCAATGTAGACCCTGATGAACAGAAAACGGCAGAGAACAGTGACTATGAGGAAGTTGTGTAGTGCAAGTGTGCAGTAGTCTGATGGACAGTCTGTGGAGTCTTACACTGAACATGAGACTCGTGAAACTGCTGCAGATATGTAATGCCACACGTGCCCTTTCTCATGCAGATTTCTCGTCGTCGCTTCCTTTATCGCTCCTCAGAAATGAAGCAATAAGTCATTCCCATGTGCACCTAATCACAATGGAGCCACATTACCCTGAGCAGCCATCGCGGCCTCGACTCCACAAAACCTCTGAAGGTGTTCGTTCTTGATGCTGTCCGACACGTGCCAACACCTCCAGAAATGTGACATTAAAACACAGCACAGGGCAAAACATCTGTAGATGCTAAGATGGTCATTTTTTAAAGTACTATCATGTCGTGTGTTAAATTACATGCTCAGGTCCATTTCATAAACAGAAGGTTAGAGAAGTGAACCTAATTGCTGAACTACCATTCGTGCTTATTAAAAACCACGCAGCAGCATGGTTACCTCATCAGCCAGCTAATTGCAGTATTGTTGGTCATTATTACTTTACAAAAGCACTTCAATGCATGACAAATAATATTAGGATTTCCAAACCGGGAGGTAGAATCTTATGACAAGCGCTTGAAGGCAGCATTCATCCCTGAACCTCCTGGACCAGGCAAATTTCCAGCAGCAGCTGGACGAAACTGTAATCTGTACTCCGAATTTTCACCAGATTTCTCCAAATTTCCAACAGACTAAACCTGAGGTTTAACTTTATCTGGGCATAGCAGAGCATAACTTTGTCTTCAGAAACAAATGCTGTGAAATTTAAAATTTGTCCATGTGTTCATGTCTTTAAAATGTGTTTCAAGAAATCTAAATTCCGATTTATGTCCACAGCGAAAGATTTATCTTTGCATGCATTTTTCTCTGTTACTAACATAGTAAATCTCAGAAACTCCTGAGAATTAATAAACTTCATATTTATAAAGCTAAGCCTCATTAGTTTTATCATTTAAATTAAGCCAATACAGGTTAGATAAAAGTTCAGCCGATCTCATTAACATACATTGTAGTTCACTGCAATGTCGTGTTATGAAATCGACACCGTTTTTCCTTTGCCCTCAGAGAACAAAAGCCACATTCCATGTATTCCTTCTGCACTCGAGCAGAACACCTGAGAGCGACACCGTTACCATTACACCTGAACCTCAAATTGTAAATATGCTCACATTCATTTGATGGTTTTATTTGTGTTTTAGAAATAGACTGTGTTAATAAATGTTTTATTTATTTTCCCCAAGTTGTCTTGGTTTCACTTTAATACTGGTTGATGCCAAAACCTATATCAAAAACAACCCTCAGACTGATTTATTTAATTAATGAATAAATATGAGTAAATACAGGTAATAAAATATGTAAATTAATATGAGTAAAATCATGGAGATAAATATTAGTACAAATAGTGTAAGTAAGGAGATCAATTTGAGTATAAATCTTTATTGTAAATCTGGACTATAAATTTGAGTACAAATATGGAGATAAATGTTAGTGTAGATATTAGTACAAATATGATTATAAATATGGAGACAAGTATGAATGAGTGTGAATATGGAGATAAATGAGTAAACGTGAGTATAAGTATGGAGTGTATGGAGTATATGTATTAGCGTCAATGTCAGTATGAATAAGGATTTAAACATGAATAAAAATGAGTATAAATATGGAGATAAGTGTTAGTATTAATAAGAGTAACTATATGTAATATCAATTTTGAGTATACGTTTTCATTTAAATATGAGTACAAATGTGAGTATAAATGAATATGAGTCCAAATATGTGTATAAATATGGTTATTTTATGACACATGTGGACTACATAGTTGCTGTCAGGACAAAACCTTGTATTTCCATTTTTGTTCATTTTTAAAAGTTTTACCTTGTGTTGGAATTTGAGGGTGAACGAAAATGGTCCAGAATTACAAGCATGTGCTTCTGAAAGAAAAGCGCATCTTCTGAAGTGGTCAAAGCATTCTAAGAGTGTAAGAGTTTGATGTTACCTCAGGTCCAGTTTCATCCACACATGTACTTAATGTTCTTCACACTATGGTGAAGATTTTACCAGCTTGCAGTTTCCCATGAGGCCATTTTCACATGATCTTCTTAAAGGAACTGCTTTCCCTGCAGGATCAACAAAACACTCCACCCCAGCACACCTGATCTGGAGTTAATTAACTCATTAATGACCCTCAGGGGGTCTGATCTGATCACCCACTGCAGACTGAAGGTGCTCCAGATTCTCTGACTGATGCCTCGCGTGTTGCCATGGTGATGTGGTCAGTGAGCAGGACCACTGATTTGTCCACAGAGCTGAAAGCAGATCCTGTTCAAGGAGTTCCCACTGTCAGCCAGGTGGGGGCGCTGTTTGTGAGTCTGGTTGTTTAACCACAGAGATGAGATGAAGAAGTCCCTTGTCCTGTGTGTGTGTGTGTGTGTGTGTGTGTGTGAGAGAGAGAGAGAGAGAGAGAGAGAGAGAGAGAGAGTCAGGAGCTGCTCTGCTGTGAGTAGGAGCTTCTAAACTTCTCCTTCTTTCCAGCGTTCCTCGCTGAGCTGTAAAGGATGGGGGCATGTGGGCATGGGGGGATCCAGAGATGTGCTTTGCTGTGTCCTGCTGCCTCTGTTCTGTTCTGTTGGTGTTTTTGTGATTTCCTTCACTGACAGACCTCACAGACCCCACCAAGACAGCAGGGGTGGATGTTCCTTTATTACCCCATTATTACCCACTTATAACCCATTTATAACCCATTTATTACAACGCCTTTATAACCTTCCATTAACATGGAAAGGTCATTTTAATGTGAATGTGGGAAACAGCAGCTGATCAGAGCTTTCACTTAGTGACAGCTGGGTGGTTTGGGGGGGAGAACCTGTGGGTTTAGGTTCTGCTACTATTACTACATACTGTATTCACCCACATTAATGCTATTACTGCTCCTGTTACTGCACCGTATGTTGTCTTATACTTAATGGTGTTGCACCGGTGTTGACTCTGGGGGCTATCATAACAACTGTATATATACTTAGATCATTTGATACTTAGATTTCTCACAGTTGGATCTTATTTAACTAATTAAGTGGTTTTTGAAGGCAGTGGTTGGGGCTTCAAAGCAAATTATTTAAAACAAGTTTTTTCCCCTTTTAACTTTTTTCCCTATTGTTTTCTAGGTCCATCACTTAAAATCAAGTTGAAAATCCATTTAAATTCCAAGTTTTTAAATAACAAAATAGAATTCCAAGGAGGGTGAATACTTTTGCAAGGCACTGTAGTTTAATTTCACATTGTCTATATTGGTGAAATGACAATAAGCACCTACTTGACTTGTTTCGACTTGAGTTCAGATAGGAAGGTCGCTGGTAGATTAAGAGGATTAATTGATGGTGAGAGTTGCAGACGTTTGTCTGCATTGGAGAGTTTTTAGGTCTTTTGGTTCTGTCTCTGACTCCCTCTCTCTTTTTCTGTCTCAGGACTTATGTTTTAATGCATTGAATCTCCTCAAGTAGTGGTATCTCCTCCGTCCCGACCCACAGACTCCCTTTGTGTTACAGTACTGTACAAAATTGGTAGGCTCCGGTATTTGAGGGGTCCGCGGGGTCTTAGTTCTCCTTGAGTCCACCCAGTGGGAATGGACCTTCTACAGTAGTTCCATTTAACATGTTGTGCTGTAGTGATTGGCAAGTCATGAGGCGATGGTGGGCAAGGACCAACCTCTCCTGTTATTTGAGATTTGAACCACCGGTTTATCCAGTATCCACCAGAGGAGGGTTCTTTTTTGAGTGCAATTTCAATACATTTTAATTTGAACTGAATTGAATTCCTCTCCTTTTCTCAGGTTCTGGTGAAATATGCTGCCATGGGCCTCGATGGCTCTGTAATCTTGCCTTTCTTCACCCGATCCTCAGGTACAGCAAGCCCAGGGAGTGGTGCCTCGAGTGCATCCATGCTGTTGGTATCTATGCTCAAGTTCTGTTCATGTTGCCAGTTCTTAACACTGCGCATCTTTCTGTTGTTATACTTTAGGCTGAGTTTGGAATATGTTCTCTTTCTCCTTCAGAAATGAATGCCGTCCTGTTGCAAGCCTTCTTCTCTCACTTCTCTCATTTTCCTACACCGCGTAAGTGTACCTATACGAACAATTCAGGAGGTGCCATCAGGAAGAGGGAACAGATCTGCTGCAATTAGTGGAGGTTAACTTTTTAAAGTGAAAATATGGCATCTAGGAGATGCTCCAGTACTCAGCACGGGTCCTCCTCTACTCCTACTAGCGCATCTCTGAAAAATACAAATGAGAAGAGAAGCCATCAGTGCCCAGACTGTGGGAAAAGCTTTCATGACCACAGTCACCTCCAAAGACACGAGCGCATCCACACCGGAGAAAAACCTTACCAGTGCTCGGAGTGTGGTAAGAGGTTCAATGACAAACGCAACCTCCAAACGCACCAGCACATTCACACCGGAGAGAAGCCGTACCGCTGCTCAGTGTGCGGGAGGAGCTTCAACCAACAGAGCAACCTCCAGCTTCACCGGTTCATTCACACCGGTGAAAAGCCCTACCAGTGTTCTGAGTGCGGGAAGAGCTTCAACCAACAGAATCATTTTCAGCTGCACAAACGCATTCACACCGGAGAGAAGCCGTATCATTGCCTGGCGTGTGGGAAGAGCTTCAGTCAGCGAAGCAATCTCCAGTTACACCAGCGCATCCACACCGGAGAGAAACCGCACCACTGCGCTGAGTGCGGGAAGAGCTTCAATCAGCAGAGTCACCTCCGGTTACACCAGCGTGGTCACACCGGGGAGAAGCCCTACCAGTGCTCGGAGTGCGGGAGGAGCTTCAAGCAGCAGAGCAATCTCCAAGTGCATCGCCGCATTCACACCGGAGATAAGCCGTACTACTGCTCGGAGTGTGGGCGGAGCTTCAGGCATTCCACTACATTAAAATCACACAAGTGCACCGAGAGGGAGGTGGATAACTTGTGACATGTGTTTGTTGTCGGTTATGTGGGGGGCCCTCCGGATTCCAGTAAGCAGGGATTTGTTGTGGGGGGCCTTTGTGGTCTCTCCTCGCCTCCACTAACACTCCTGCCAATCAGGGGCTTCTGAGGAAGTTAAATAGTCACAGCAAATGTTGGTGAAAGGTGGGTCTCCAGGACCAGGGCCGGTACCAACTGATCTACAATTTATGGACATCAGAGTGTCGTCACAAACATGTTTCGGAAAAGTGTGAAAACGTGTAGATTGTTGAAGATGTGTGAGGCTGAGCGTAGCCTGATGACACAGCCGGGTCGAGACAAACTATGATTTTACAGCTGTTTTTGACTTTTATTTCGTATGTAAAATTTCCATTTCTCAATTGTCACATTTCTTAAACTCAACTAAGCCGCAGAAACTTACACTTGCGTTTTATGAGAGGAATTTTCAGTGTTACCACTAAAACGGAGGGTCGGTGCTGTTGTCCAGTATTATTTGCCTGTTGCTACATTAGGTGGACCCTCCTCTGACATTCTCTAGATTGCATGATCTTGTATTAAACACTGCAGTGGTGTAAGAAGCTCTTTCCACATTTCTAAAACTTTTGGAAAAATGATACAAATGCAATGAAAAAAAAAAGTAACCAGTCAGTTTACCACAAAGCTCTGCTATTTCTGAAGCTCCGCTGAAATTTCACGTTGGTTTGAGCTGGACACTCTGTCTCCTTCTGTCCTGTGTATAGATGTGATTGTAGGTATGGACCTTTCAACATTTTTTAAAAACTGTGTTGGAGCTGGAGTTAAACTAATCTGATAAACTAATCCTCCTGCCCTCCTAAGGCTTCTTGTGGTCTTTTGTGATCTCTGAAGGCCTCCTGTAACCTCATGTGATCTCCTGTGACTCTGAGGTCACTCAGGCCACACTGGGCCTCATCGCCTCTGTGTGTTCACCACAGCCCAGTAGAGGGCAGTATAACTGCACGGCTTCACTGCCTTTACTTGTGATTGATTTTTGTACAGTATCTTCAAAGCTTGAGTCTTTATAACATGAGTATCTGGACCAACAGCCTTTCCATTCTTCACCCTCTTCCTAGCTGTCCTCACTTCCTTCTTGCTAATCATCATTACTCTCTCCCTTTACCTGCCGTACCGCCATCACTTCTGCTCTCCTTCTCTCCACCTGCCTCCGGACACGCTTTCCCCTCTTCTTACTCGGCCAGTAAAGGGAAACGTTTTTCAACTGTGATTATTTTTAATATTTATTTCATATTTAATAGAGATTTGGTTCCTCCCATGGTCCAAACATCTAATAATCTTTATGAGCTTAAAAAACAAAAAAGTCTCTTTTCTTCTTTCATTGATAAACATCCCTCACGTCATCCACATTTTTCATAGCTCTACCATCCATCTGTCCATCCATTCAGCTTTTTAACTGATTATTAAAGACCGCCACCCCTTCAGCCTGCATTTGAGTCCTCCCAAATGTTTAACACACACACACACACACACACACTCTAAATGTCGCAGGCTGTTATGTGAACACACACACACACACACACACACAGTCTAAGTGTTACAGACTGTAGTGTGAACACATACATCAAGTATTTTGTGGCCATTTGATCTGAGACGAGTTTAGTGGAATCTTAAATGCCAGGTGGGGGCGCTGCTTGCATGAGATGGTGAGAAAAAGCCCTCATACTGTGTGTGTGTGTGTGTGTGTGTGTGTGTGTGTTTGTGTGTGAGTGTACCACTAGCTTTCATCTTCCCAGTTCAGTGGCATATGAAATGGGCAGTCCTAGCCAGTGGGTAGAACTGGCAATGACAAACTAAGAAGAAAATTGTGAGTTAAATGATGTGATATTATGATTTTTGCATAGTACGACCTACAACATGATTTATCTAGGTAAAACAGTTCATTTAGATTTGAAGTTAACCTTTAAAATAAATATCCCTAAACAGGTCCTGGTTTGTATATGTTCTTATTAGATTTGAGGTTAAAAAACCCTTTATATAGAACATTTCCATTATGTAAAGATTCCCTTAACTTAAAATTTTTTTATTTACACTCACATTTACAAAACTGGTTAGTTAAAGGGGCATCATTTCTCAGTTCTTCGCAAAGCAAAAGTGACTCTTCCATGGCATTGTTCTGAAGAACCTCTCGGCACCTTTTGTTTTAAAAAACATAAAAAGGTTGCTGTGATGGTGGAAAAACCTCCACTCATGCCTAAATATGAGAGACCTTTTTTCCATTCCCCTCTCCTCCTCCACACTCTTGTGTGTGTGTGTGTGTGTGTGTGTGTGTGTGTGTGTGTGTGTGTGTGTATGAGACATAAACAAGACTGCACTATAAGTAAGAAGTAATGTGTCTTGTGTGTGTCGTTATGTGCAATGACAATGGCTGGCATGTCTGACTGTGATCTCTTTCTATCAGTTAGAATAAGTATAGCCCGATGTTAGTTCGCATCTGTCACTCAGTTCTACAGGCCTGCTTTGCTGGTGGGGGTTGCTTATTAGTGGTGTTTCTCGATACAGTCTATGGTCTGTAATGTAGATGCATACCCACTCTCCATCGCTCTCTCTCTCTCTCTCTCTCTCTCTCTCATTCACACACACACAGAGGTAGAAATCATTGCCAGAAAAGTTTACACTACTTGCAGATCTCTAGCAGTATTATTAAAGAACAAAAGCCATGTATTCAGGCATATTTTCCAATTTTCACCCAGAATATATGGGTTGTATATAAACAACTATCCCTCCCATTTAAGAACATTAAGACTAGTAGAAACCATGAGCAGCCTTGACTGAAGGCTCTATCAGCCATGTATGTGTTTGTGTGTGTGTGTGTGTGTGTGTGTGTGTGTGTGTATGTGTGGAAGAGAGAGTGTCGTAAACTGACCTGTAATATGGTTGCTTAGTGCAGTCGACTGCCTTTGTTAAATCTCTCCGGTGAGCGTGTCACATCAAACGCTCTCATTATCTCGCTCTGTCATTTGAATTCAATGCGGGTATTTTAAAACTCGGCACACTCTCTGTCAGCACATCGAACGATATGGAATAACAATTCCTCTTCACTCGTTGCTCCTCAATTCTTGCTTCTAATAACAGATGTTTCACCCAGAACAGGACAGAAAAAGAAAGCTGCTCCCTCAGACTAACAAACGCTTTCATAATTTGTCAGGTGAGGCAGACCACTGAAATTAGTCATTATTTTTAACCTGATTTGGAGCTGCCACCACTCGTCTCGTGCATTCAACAATCCAAGATAGGCCTCCATATCATGCCAAAGGCATTTGCCATCACCCAGTTGCTGGATAGTTATGAATGTATTTAAGGGTTTGGCTCTGAGGTAGGTTATGGCAAAATAAGTTGAATCAGTAGTCCTAGTGTGCCATCAAACTTGATCTGCTACATTTTCACACCACTTCATCACTAACAATAGGTAGGTGTGTACATCTCCAAAATCTCTAAAATTCTACGCCAAAATGTTTTATATGTCTAATTACGTTTTTTTTTAATTAATAAGAACCTTATGCAATGAATAACTATGACATATATTATGTTATTATTGCCATGGGCTCCCCCTCAGCAGAGGGGACACACACAACTTGCATTATTTGTGTATAGGAAGAGCTGGAACAAGTAGTGGTGCATGATGATTTCAACTGCAATGTTACAGGATTGCACCCTTAACAAAAAAGGTGCCACAAAGAGTTCTTTGATCAAGTTTACAAAATGACAAACGCAAAAAAACGAGTGTTTACATACTGTGAGGATTTAAAACCAATTCTTACATGATCTGGAGGCTTTTAAAAATACTTTTTCACACTCCCACGTCTCTTTAATATCATTTTTCTCTAAATACCATCCACTAAAAGTTGTTTTAAGAAACTAAACGTGGCTTTTCTATGGCATTATGCAAACATCCCTGGAACCTTTATTTTTACGAGTGTAGGTGATGTAGTATTAGGAGTCTTGTCTAAGCACTTTTATTAAAACACTTAATCAGCAATGAGCAATTCTGTAGAGGAACCACTTTTAAAAGCTTAATGAATTGTCAGATATAAGTATTCTTTACTAATTTAACCAATTTCTTTCCTGCACACACACACCTGTTTGGCAACCATGTTTCGCTTAAGAACCATAATCTGCAAGGTTCTTTAGGGAATCACAGTAGTTCTTCAAGGGTGTCAAGCAAAGAATGCTTTCCTTTATTATAGAAGAAAGAAGTATGCCTGTTGAGCTTTATCCAATAGATAGCTATCCTTTTTCTTCTTCATATTGCAGCATCAGCACAGAACTACACCAGTAGTAGAGGGAAGCAGGGCTGGGCAGCCACCTCAGGTGGGACCACCTCTCCCTGGGTCATTCCCCAAGAACTTCTGGAATGGGGGAAGAGCTTCCCTCTCTCCGTCAGCGGGGAGCGCCAGGCGTTTCTCCTCCCCGAGCTCTCTGAATGGATAGAAACGTTGGCGGTGAAGGTGATAACCCTTTTGTTTTGTCTGTAATCCATCACACAAGCTGTCAGGCTCAACAGCCACGGCAGGCTCCTGAACAGCCCTTAATCTGACAGCTCCATGCATCAGAAAGCAAAGAGTGGAATTAGATCAAAGTGGCGAGAGGCAGTGGCGGATTGATGCGCTTTGCCATCTTGTTTGTATCTTCATACTGGCTGTGACGTGTGGCTGCGGCTGCAACTTTAAAAGCGGGGTGGCTATGGGGAGGCCTGCTTCTGGGACTCCCCCTGACTGACGTTAATGCATGTAACCTTTGTAAAGGTAGAGGCTGAGTGACACGTCAGATTACAGTACAGAATATTTAACGGTGTGTTTATGTGTTTGTGGTGGGGGTGGGGAGAAGACAGCTGCTGGCTATGTGTGTGTGTGTGTGTGTGTATGTGTGTGTGTGTGTGTGTGTGTGTGTGTGAATCAGGGGGTTTCATCATGATATTTGATTCGGATGGAGGCAGTAAGACTGTAAGAGGTCTAATGGGCAACAGATTCAACTTTAAACCCTTTAAATCTTTCATGACAGAGAATAGCGCAAGACTTGAATGTGGAAAAAGGGGGGAAATTCGTATTTAAAGGAAGGGGAGTTTTAGAAATCCTTCTTACTAGACCATGTGACAGGTGTTATGCACAGCCTTGAGTATGAGATGCCTATTGCAGTTTGGGGAAGTGCAGGGCAGTGCATGTTGTCCTTCAACTTTAGTTTAACAGTTGAGGAAGTTGCTTTAAAACCTTCGAGAGCACCATGAACCTCTAAACAGGTGTTTGCAAGATTGTGTTAACAGGTCTCTAATTTAGTCATCCTTCCATGTGTAAATACCACACCAAGTAACTTATTATATCAAGTATTGGTGCTGTAATTGCATAGGCACTCATGACTGAGGCCATACATATTCTTTCCCTCAGCCTAACCTTTCCAGGAACCATATGTACTGCATGACTGGTTAAAAATATTCAGGAAAGATTAATCTTAATCACAGGTTGGGGCTGTGTGAGGCTTAGCATAACCTTCTCATTAGCGTGTGTGGATGGCGGCTACCTGCCTTCCCTCAGACACAATGTTCCCAGCTCCTGCTTTCCAAAGTGAAACACAAGCGCTACATTCATAATAAAGCACAAACCTGTTATTTCAATTGACCTTCACCACATCAAGCTGTCAATGATCTCAACCTAGGACTCAAAGTTTCGCTCATTGAGGCAGACTTCATGATAATGGGCATTTGTTTTAGAATATGGCCTTTAGGAAAAGGCAGCCGCATTTGGCGAAAACGCAAATGATGTGACAGGGCATTTAGCCCAAGTGCATTTAAAAATAGTAATAGCGAGACAGCCGCGAGCATTTATGGAAATGGCCAAATGCTGATGCACCCAGTTGTGCTGCAGCAATTCGCTCCTATTCGGAAGCGCGGTGGCGGTGGACGGTCCACCTTGTTTAGATTGCATGTCATTTGACCTTAAATTGCAATGAATGTTGTTCAAGCTGTCAAATGTTTTGACACGACTACACACTTTATTCCAGACAAATGTAGCAAACACCAGTCAAATGAGGCATAATCTCCAAACTGTGCGCAGCCAGGCATAAACAAACAAGGATCAAAAAGGTGCAGGGGACAAATGATCAAGAACTGAATTTGGTTTTACAAGAAAACTCCTCACACTGTCAGAATGCAGTCGGAAATCTTCTGGCAGTTTGCACTGTGCATCCTCTTGCATCTCTTTCATTATGTTTATAAGGTGCCTTCTGTTTATAAGCCATGTACTTGACATAGCCATCTGCTGATGCTTTACTCTTCCATTACAGTAATTATTGCATTACAATATGACACTGTATTATTGGCACTAGTTGTTTTATGATGTGGACTAAAAGTATTATCGTAAATACAAGCTCTGCTCTTTAGGATTTATTCAAAGTAGATGCCATCCACAAATGCTGTTGTGTCAGTTTGGGTTTCATAATTATGTGTTTAATGAAGTACTGGTTATATATACTTCATTTTCAATCTTGAGATTTGGTGATTTTTGTCTGAGCAATACATTTGATTAACTGCACTTACAGGCTGTGTTTAAAGAAGTAGTAAGAATTAAAGATGAGGAGGGTTGTTCACTAGTCTGTGAAAGACTGCATAGGCAAATATTGTAACAGTTTTGAGAATGTCATCCTCTACAGCACGTAATATCATAAAAAAATTCAGTGAACCTCAAAAAACTCTCTGTACTCAAGGGACAAGGCCGTAATGTTGGATGACCATGATCTTTGGGCCCTCAGGTAGTTTAAAACCAGATGAAATTCTGTAGAGGAAAGGGCTGCATGGGCTCAGGACCACTTTACAAAACTATTGTCTGTGAACATAGTTCTTCGCTGCAAATGCAAGTTAAAAATCTACCATGCAAACTAGTGTTGGACAAACTAATCCAAGCCATAGAGGTCCCACCTCGAAACTTATAGGACTTAAAGGGTCTGTTGTTAACATCTTGGTGCCAAATACCACAGCACACTTTCAGAGGTCTAGTGGTGCCTCAACAGGTCAGAGCTGTTATGGAACCAGGTGTTTTTAATGTTAATTGGTGTATATCAGTGAATTTATTTGTTGTGCATTTACTTTTAAAGTGTTGTAAAAGTTCTTTAAAAAAGTACACATCACAATTCACATGCTTTCTTACATTATATGGTTTAAAGCATTTACTTAAGGGCACACACCTTGTAGACAATGGGTTCAGAGCAGAGATCCTGTTGATTTTCTCTTCCAGATCTGAACCAACAATTTTTCAGTGTTTACGTTAGGTTTCAATTTAGACAATAGTAGGGGGTTATAGGTTTAGTGCCTGGGTTAGGGTAAGTGAAAATTAAAGTGAATTCAATCAGTTTAATAGATCTAACAGATAATTAGTTTAAATTTAAATTAAATGCAAGATAGGTATCTACAAACAAAGAGTTACCCATTCGCCTCATAGCTGCAGTGGAAAACTAAAAAGAAAATTGGTCGATCACAAACTGGTCGATCAACTATCAGGATGTGGAACAAAACTGTGTAAATTGTAAGTATTTTTGGTGAAGCAGTCCAACTACTTTGGCTCCACCATGGCTCCCTTTTTGATAAAGAATATTTTTGTTTATTTGATACTACTTTGAAGTTCTTT
This sequence comes from Bryconaethiops microstoma, assembly GCA_037577275.1. Classification (NCBI taxonomy): domain Eukaryota; kingdom Metazoa; phylum Chordata; class Actinopteri; order Characiformes; family Alestidae; genus Bryconaethiops; species Bryconaethiops microstoma. The sequence goes on from JBBJLS010000002.1 coordinate 6,846,005, forward strand.
TGATATTACATTTAGCACAACGATTTGTGTGGTGCTTACTTCTGTTTACATTGCTGTGCTAATATGGCACAATGCATTTTGACATCCCACTTGCACATTATACATATGTAAATCTGCCAGATTGTTGCTTCACTTATAACTTAAACTTAAAATACTCTAATTTAGCCTTCATATTTTACCTTTAACTTATGTTCCTTGTTTGAGTTGTTTTGCTCTTATTTAGATTTGGTATTCTTACATTTACTTTGACTTTTATTTCATTGCTGACAGTATGAACCCAAAATATTTCATATTTTGTCTGGTCAGCTTCATTTTATTTGTTAATATACATCTATTCCTGCAACACATTCCGAAACATTTTGGAGGGAGCAAGTTAGGGCTAGTACTGAGGTAAAAAAAATTAAACAGGTTTCAAACAAGTGATGTCAACAGGTGATTATAATCATGATTTGGTACAAAAGCAGCATCCATGAAAGGCTTTAAGGAGCAAGTATGGATGGATTATTTCCAGTTTGTCAACAGTGTTTGAGCAAATTATTGAAATGTTTAAAAACAATGTTCCTCAAAGAAAGATCGGAAGAGATATTTCTCCCTTTACAGTGCGTAATATCAGTAAAGCATTCAAGGAATCTGGAGGAATTTCAGTGTTTAAAGGACAAGGGTGCAAGCCTAAGCTGAACACCTGAGATCTCTGATCCCTCAGACGGCACTGAATCAAGAATAGTAATTTATCAATAGCTGATAGAACCACATGAAGGGATTACTTTGGCAAACCTTTGCCAAGAACTACAATACAGTGATACATTCACAAATTCCACTTACAGCCTAATTTTAACCATGTCCAGAAGCGGTATCCACTTCTCTGGTCTCAGAGGCATCTGGGATAGACTATCACACAGTTAAAATGTGTCCTGTGGTCACACAAATCAGTATCCCAGGATTTTTTGGAAGAAAAGGACCATCCGGACTGGGATCAGCAACAAGTCCAAAAGCCAGGGTCTGTCATGGTGTGGGGTTGTGTCAGTGCCCTTGGCAAAGGTAATTTATTAATGCATTAATGCATTAATGCAGAAAATTACACGTTTCCTTCAAAACGACATCTTTTAAGAGACATCCACACACTTTTCCACACGACAATGCAAAACCACATTCTGCACACATCACAAAGGCACCTCTGGAAGAAGAGGGTACTAAACTGACCTGTCCTCTATAGAGAATCTGTTGAGAGTTTTGAAACACAAAAGGCAACAATGAAGGCCCGTACTGTTGCACACCTCAAGACAGGTTTGCATGAAAAATAGGAAAAATGCTTTATTTTCGCAACTTTTTTGGACTGTGTTGCAGGCATTAAATGCAGGAATGAATGTATGTTAACTAAAATGAAGTTGACCAGACAAAACGTGACATATCTCGGTTCAAAAAACTTTGTATTTTTTTACTTTTATTATTACTTAGATAGATAGATGGATGGATGGATGGATGGATGGATGAATGGATGGATGGATGGATAGATAGAGAGGTATTACATTCATCCCAAAGAGAAATTCACAATTTGTATTTTCCATAAGGTCATATA
>JBBJLS010000002.1:6868562-6928260 GCA_037577275.1 Bryconaethiops microstoma
TATATATATAATTATCATTATCACCTATATTATTCTAAATATTCGAAATCATTGTCATTATCGTGTTTGTTTAGTAAAAGCGTTCCTAAAAGTGGAAATATGTAATGTTGTTCTGAAATACTGTCCTAAATAATCCGTGGCATTAAAAGCGCTCAGGGCAGTTGGTTCAAATCCCAGATAACTGATTCACTGAAAAAAATAAGTAAATAGAGAGTTTTTATTCTCATTCCGTCGCTTTACAGTAAACAGTAAAACAGGCGTTTTAAACAGAAATACAAATAGACATACAAAATAAAAATACACTACTATTTTAATCTTTATGACCCCGTTTATAAAACACACAGACCTACTGCAGACTTAATACACTTATCGTGTGTCTTCATTATAAGTGTGGATTTATTATAAAACAGGCTGTATTATAATACATAAAACAGTGTATTTATTATTATAACCAAATGCTCCATTCACGAATAAGTTTCAAATGAAATAAAATTAGAAAAGGGGTCGAGTTTAGCCTTAGTTCTTATGGACTGCGGTTTTGAAAGTGAAGACCAAAGAGAAGCTCCTTTAGCAGCAGCAGCTAAATGTGAGAGGAAAACTTGCTTATGTGGTGAGGGAAGATCTGAGGCTGGTCATTAAAATTAATGAAGAGATTGAGCCTCAGCTGCGGGGACACCTCCTCCTCGTGTCACTCACCTCCATCTCTACACCTCCGTCTCTCTGATATCTGGCTTGATGTACTGTTGCCACAGAAAAAAACAGTAAAAACGAGACGTTAAAAGGGGGGGGGGGAGGGTTGAAGAAAAAGCGACAGTTTTAAACACAGGTGGAAGATACAGATACAGAACACACTGCAGACTTTACATGTTTAGTCCAAAGTGTGTGTGTGCATGTGTGTGCGTGTGTGTGTGTGTGCGTGTGTGTGTGTGTGTGTGTGTGTGTGTGTGTGTGTGTGTGTGTTGGAGGTTGTCCCACATCTCTCTGAGCAATAAAAGGCCCAAAAGTGATTAGGGGTGTAAGTGCAGTGTTGATGCTGATATGAACCTGTTACTGAAGCTGAACAGAGAAAAGGCCGTGCCGAGCAGCTGTCAGGAATCTAATTGAAAGTTATGAGACCTTGGTGAAGAGAAGGCAGTAATTCAATTAGGACTAATATCTCTGGGTTTCTGGTGCAGCGCTAAAATTAAATGTCATTATTCACTGTCTCTAATAAAAATCTAAAGGAAATCAGATTAGGGTGTTTGTGAAATGCATCATTGAGTGGTGCTTAATGAAGAAATAACTGTCTAAAGCAGTGTAGCTCACTTCGCTTAGCATCCTGATGGATCGTTAGAATCGATCCCGGACCGAAAAATGTTTGATTTATTGGTGGGAGCACAAAAAAAACGGCACCACGTTTTCTACACCTCCAGAAACCCTGAGAACACAGGAGCAGCAACAACAACATACTACTACTGTTACTACTATTACTATTACCATTACTACTACTGTTACTACTATTATTACTATTACTATTACTACTATTACTGCTGCTTCTGTTACTACTGCTAATAATAATAATATCATGTTTTCAAGGGTGATAATAGTCGTAGTAAGAATTATTTTAATTATTAAGGGTAATATTTTAGTTTTTATTCACATTTACATGTAACAGTAATGATAAAAATAAAATGTATTATTATCACCGCAATGAATGTAGTTTTTATAACTGCCGCTTTGTAGTTTTTATAATAGGCTTTATAACAACAACAATAATAATAACCGCAACTATGTCAATAAACCTACGTCATAAATTCATTCGTTATTATTATTGTTATTATTATTATTACTACTATTATTGCTGTAATTATTAAACTATTAAGCTACACCAGGTGCTCTATTAGAACACTGTAACATTCTAAAAGAATACAACGATAACTGTTATATAATCCTATTTTACTTCTTCTTCTACTACTACCAATAGTAATAGTAGTAATAAGACAAGAAAGAACTCCTTGTGTCATTAGCATGCTCAGTGCAGCAAGAAAGAATAAACCATGACAGAAAAAATAAAAAGATGGACAATAAACAATGGTGTAACACAATGGCAAAAACAAGAAACAGTGTAACAATAACAGTGTAACAATGACATGCTGTATGTAATAATAATAATAATAATAATAATAATAATAATAATAATAATAATAATAATAATCACTGTGTAGTGATGAGTATAAAGTGTAAAGTGTCCATTTGTAAAGGTTTATTTATTCTTTTTTTAAGTGTAAAGACTGTGTAGGTCGTGTGCGGCTGACGGTGTGTTATGGTGTGTTTGGTGTTTTTGGTGTGTTCGTGGAGTGTGTTCCTGGCCACGCGGCCGGACTGTATGTGAGTCTGAGCTCAGTAAGGAGACCTGGGTCCTTTTTGAAGATATTAAACTGGTTTATTAATTCTTAATTCTTCATTAACACACACACTGGACGGGCTCCTACAGGGCTTTACTCATTTGCTACACTTCAGCTGTATAGTTGAGGCACGTAAACACACACACACGCAGCCTGTGCACTACACGTGGCTTTAAGTGTAAATCAGGTGTTTATTATTAAACTGAACAAGGACGTTAGAAACAGTGGGTCTGTTCACGCGCTGGTTTTGCTGTTACACATATTTGAAAATTGAGCTCGTGTGTTTGCGCTTCCTGCGCATTTCCAGTGCACCATACGTGCTATTTGCGCTAATTACGCAGAAATCACGAGTTTCTCCAGAACAAAGACGAGGGGATGCTGGGAATTAAACCCCGGAGCTCAGAGGGTGAATAAATGCTATTTCCTCTACTTTCTGTTTCAGGTCTGGTTTCAGAACAGAAGAGCGAAATGCAGGAAACAGGAGAATCAGATGCACAAAGGTAAAATCACTGAATATTTTGAGTGTTCGTTCGGAATCGCGCGGTGTTTATAAACGTGACAGACTGTAGGAGACGGAGAGGCTCTGATCTCTCTCTCTCTTTAACACTGCGTCCAAAACGGCAAATCACTGTAATAAACAGCAGGACGAAGCAGTACAGAACCAATTTTACAGCCGTTACTTTAGTACACTGTAATGGCATTTTGCAAGTAGCCTATATTAAAATATGTACAATATCGTATTAGTATAGTAGCCTACAGTAAAATATATTACATAGCACTAGTATATTATATAGTGTAATATAGTGTCGTATATTATATAGTATGGTATAATATATAGTGTGATACATTATAATTAATAGGCAATACAGTATAGTATATTATATAGTGCAAGACAGTAAAGTGTAATATAGTTTAATAGTATATTTTATAATGTAAAATAATATAGTGTATTGTATCATAGTATATTATATAGTGTAAGATAGTATAGTATAATATAGTATAATAGTAAAATATAATTATAAAGTATTACATGGTATAGTGTAATTCAGTCAATATTACACTAAGCATACATAGTGTAAGATAGTACAACATTTAACAACGCAATATAGTGTAACAATAAAGTATATTATATAGTGTAATATAGTACAGTTTATGTAATACAGTATTTAATAGAGTAATATAGTAAAGCATATTAGATATACGGTAATATAGAACAGTATATTATCCTTTAAAATATAGCCTAACATATTTAATAGTGTAATACAGTATAATAGGAAATTATATTATATGGCGCAATATATTATACTGTATAAAATAGTATGGCATATTTAACAGTGTAATACACTATAATAGTATATTATACAGTGTGATCTACTACAGTGTCTATGATTTATGCAATAGTGTAACATAGTGTTGTATATTACAGTGTAGTATAATATATTCTAAAGTGTAATATGGTGTAATATGTTATATAGTGTAGTACAGTGTATCATATAGTCTATTATTGTATATTAAAATTGTAATTTAGTGTAGTGTAGTACAGAGCAGTATAGTATCCTATATAGTGTAATACGGTGTAATTTGTTATATAGTGTAGTATAGTGTTTTATGTGGTCTTATATAGTATAAGTGTAATAAAGTGTATTTTATTATATTGTGTAGTATATTATAGTGTAGTATTGTATATTCTTTAGTGGATATAGTAGATTCTATAGTGTGGTTTAAGCGTGTAGCTGGTGATCTGAAGCTGTTTTTTTTTTGTGTGTTTCAGGCGTGATCCTGGGCTCGGCCAGTCATCTGGACGCGTGTCGGGTCGCTCCGTACGTGAACATGGGCGCTCTGAGGATGCCTTTCCAACAGGTAGGAGGACCTTTCCATGTTTTAAACGCTGTTTAAAAGGGTACCCGTTGTAAGAGTGAGAGCAGCTGCATTTCGGAGTCACATTTATAGTCTCTGACTGAAGCGAACAATCGCTCCACACATCTGAGCCTGAAAAGGTAAACCCAGGCCGAGCGTAGCAGCAGCGATCTTTGGCCTTTAGCGCGAGCTGTCCGCAGGTCTAGGTGTTTGTGTGTGTGTGTGTGTGTGTGTGTGTGAGAGAGAGAGAGAGAGAAAGTGTGTGTGTGTATGTGTGTATGACTTTTCACCTCCGCCTCATTCGAGTAGAGGAGAGATTAGAGACCCAGGGAGACATCTGATCCGGTGTGTGGTGGCGGGGGATGAGGGGGGGTGTGTGCTGATGAAGCTGTGCAGCAGTTTATTCGTGTGTGTGTTTGCACCGATTTGCTCTTCAGATCTGCATTTTTTTGCACTTTCTCGCACAATGTGCGCCACCTGTAGCTCTCATAGTCCACACAGGGCTGATGTATGGCAGTAGGCCTTTGGTACAGGTTTTATTTCAAACTCAGTCAGTCAGTGTGTGTCTGTGTGTGTGTGTGTGTGTGTGTGTGTGTGTGGTGTATTAGAGAGACTGGTGTGTTGAGTCATTCTGGACTGCCTTGCACCCATTTCATGCTGAAGTGCATTTAGTTCTCCCTTGAACATGAGGTTATTTTTCCAAAAGTCTACTTAAATGTGACCGATTCACTTTTCAAAAGCCCATGTTAAGTTCAGGGCCCACTTATATGACAAACAGAGGAAAGACAATACTGGCAGAGCATTTTCCACTTTCAGTACAGCTTGACACATGTTGTGCTTTCGTTGGCTGAAGAAACAGAAAGCTCCAAACTTTTTTTTTTTCAGGATTTTTCTGCAGAGTAAGACACATGAGTAAGAGAAAAAAAACAGACGGCTTTTTTAAAAATTATTATTAAAGGGGTGTATAATTTTCACCTCATCTTAGTAAAATAATTACAGAGGATGTGCAACTCGATATTTCACGCTGGGCGCTCCTACCTCTTTTCCCTTCTTGCTCAGGAATACATCTGAATAAATATTTATGGCTGTATATGTGAGCATATTTTTTGGGGCCAAAATTGTTTATTTATGCAATTGAATATATAATTAGGATTACGAGACGTTGCAGGTTTTCATGTGTGGATGGAAAGTTTTCTATGTGGACCAGACTAATGTGCTGAGACTTTCAGCTGATGGGATTTCTTTGACTATTAAGTTGTCTGAGCACACTGCATAATTCAACCCTGCAAAAAAAAGAGAGAAAAAAAAGAAAAAAATGAGCTCAGATGAAAAAGAATGCACTGAGTGAGCCGGCACTGGACTATTTTCAGTCAAAACATGCAGTTAGTGAAAGCCTTTGGAGAAGCGCAGCAGGGGTAGGGGAAGAGTGTGGTGTCCGAGTCCGTAACAGGATCTCTGGCTCTCCACGGGCCGAGCCGCTCCAGGCCGCACCACACACACACACACACACACACACACACACACCCACACACACACACACACACACACACACATTAATGTTGCGTCTTGTTTTCTGTTCTGCCTGCAGGTCCAGGCCCAGCTCCAGTTGGAGGGGGTGACCCACTCACACCCACACCTGCACCCCCACCTGGCAGCGCACGCTCCGTACCTGATGTTCCCTCCCCCGCCCTTCGGACTGCCCATCGCATCGCTGGCGGACTCGGCCTCTGCGGCTGCCGCCGTGGCAGCGGCTGCCAAGAGCAACAGCAAGAACTCCAGCATCGCTGACCTGCGACTCAAGGCAAGAAAACATGCGGAGGCGCTGGGACTCTGACCCCCATGGGCTTCTCCACAGCTCTGAACTGATAATTGCTTCTCACACAAGACTGCGCCTGTGAAAAAAGGGCATGGCACTCACAGTTAAAACAAAAACAAAATAAAAACTACAGAGAGAGGAGAATGTACTAAGAGAAAGAGAAGGGGGTGGGGAAGGGGTAAAGAGACCGTGAAAAAAAAATTGTCACAAAAAACCAGCTGCCAAAACAAACCACTTGTAGAGAAAGGTAATTAAATACCAATGAAATCACCTTTTACTTTTCGCCCAACAGGCAGGACTGCTTGGAGGCCACTGGCTCAGCCCTTTCCAGGCACAGATCACAGCCCCAGGACCGTACAAAAATGTCTGGATGTCTGTCTGAAAACCAGCGGTTAGCAGCGGAGACTTTTAGCAAAAAAAACAAAAAAAAATTTAAGTGTTAAAGGCAGTGGCTGAGGAAGGCTAGATGTTGAACAGTGCTCTCAGAGCGGGGTCTTATGGACAGACACTCAAAAGTTGGGATTCTCAACCTCGCTGAGAAAAGAGCAACGGCCACATTCTCCTCCAACCACTGTGTTTGCTTGTACCGCTGCTGAGTGCATGCATTCAAACGAAGGATAGCTCTACCGGGGCTGGCCTCCATTGTAACTGACATTCACCCAACTATCACTGCCATGACAACCTCCCACTATAATCCGCACCTAGAGTCAATGTATAGTTTTTGGTTTTTCATCCCGCCATGGACACAGATGGGAAGCAGCACTCGCACCAAGGGTACAATCATCAGTTGTCAGAGAATTTCTAATGTCCGATTCTTGTTTTTCTTTTTTTGTTTTGTGCTTTTTCTTCCTTTTTTTGTTGAGGAAACACTTTGTTGCTGTATATTTCCTCTGGGCATGATTCAGAATGACTTTAGCTTTCATTTTCATATGTTTTTTTTCCCTCTGTCATTTCTTTTGTGCCGTGTCCTGGGAATAGAAGTGAAACTAGCTTTTGCACTTCAGGTCTTGTATCAAGGTGTTTACAATCCTTATTGCAAGAGAATACTACTTCTACATAAGTGGGTGAAATATTGACTAATTGGGGTCTCGTCATCAAAACATTGAAATGACATTTTTCAAAAGGGTAACTGCAATTTTGTAATTTAAAGTAAAGGAAAAACATCAGTTTAACTGAAATGCAACTATGTGCAGTTAAGTGCAATACTGTAAATATTGAAAAAAGAGAAACAAATAGCATTTGATGTTTGCTAATCAACAAAACACTTTTTTCGTTGTTTTTTTGGGGGCACTGATATTGAAGTATTCTGAGGGGGGTTTTTTTTCCACACATATTTTTTCAAGGCTGTGCTAGCTCATTTGCACTCATGTGCCATAACCCCACATGTGTGATGGTACTCAAACACAGGTTTTGTATATGTACATTATAAGAGGCATCAACGTTACACTGAGGTAGACAAAGCAAGTTCATTGCATTCTGTACAAATATACTGCAGTTGCTTCTGGGACAGGGATCGTATCCTTTTTCTGGCTAAACTAGCCACCAAAGACTACCCCTTCAGTACAACAATACCTAGAAATACATTGTGAATGAATTTAAAGCTTCGCTATCATTTACAGTATTAAATTAATAGTTTTTACCCATTTTTGAATACGATATTGTGCTTTTCCCATTACATGAACACAAATAGCCATTAGTTTATATGGACAAGAGTCATGAAAAGCAGCTGAACCTATTTTAAGTCTGAGGAGGAAGAACAGTATTGTCTGCAAGCCTGTTGTCTGTAACAGATTGCTGTCAGTTTCATTATTAATTGCCTTTGAACTAGTAGATCCTAGTTAGGTCTACCTCTAACAATAAATAATACATTGTGGGATTTTTTTTTTTGTTGTCGCTCACTACCATTAGGGTTTATAAGAATGTTTCCTTCTGTTTCATTGAGATCATTGGTGATTTTTATTTATTATTTTATCGGAAAGTTTATAAATGTTGACTGGTCTGATTTCAAGTGTACATTTTTACATGGCTTTGCATTTATTTTTATATACTTTTTAAAATGCTTACCTTTGCAACAGTTTGAAGTGAATGTGTGACTGCAGAACATTTGTTTGACTAAAAATGTAGCGTGTCCGAGTTTACAAACATTTCAGGGACGGTGGATATGGAAAAAAAAAATCACAGAACTTTGTGTTGAATTTTTCTTGATGCTCCACGGAAATTTGTTGTATCCTATTCTGATTGACATTTCATACACAAGCATGCCCAAACATGAATCGTCATTGAGTTTGTATTTTTTTTTTTTTGCCTTTCTGTTGTTTCACAAAAAAAAGAATGTACATCTTGTACAAGTAAACTATCAATAAAGTTATAAATATTTGTATTAGGGTTTATAATGTTTTATGACCCGCTGAAATTTTATGAATAAAGGTTTCTCTGTTTCACTAAAGTCTGCACTTCCAGAAACAGCCAATGGGCATTTTTACATCCTGGATCCCATTTAAAATTGATTATTTTGAAAAACATCAATCGTTTTCTAATGGACTCACAAAATAATCACACTGTGTGCTAAGGGGGTCAAAACAAAGTTACTTACTAACAATTGCATGCAGAGCACCAAAACATTAAAGATGAAGGGCTTTTAACACACACACACACACACACACATCTATATTTTCACTCTATTCACCTTCACCATTACTGTATACTGTAGCAAACAGTTTTGTCACTTGACCTGCGTTCTACTTTTCAACCTGTTATTTGTACATCTTTGTAAAAACTACAGCTTTTATCAATGTCAGTGGGTATGCACAAAACTTTAAACCGTTAGACCCGTCAACGTTTGCTAGTTGCATTTGGGAATCTAAATCCAGATGTCTGTACAAGGAGTAATTATGGCATTCTGCATAGTGCTCTTATTGTCTTAATCACGAGGAGAAATTAGTCCAAATGGCATGCTGTTAAGCAAGGAGCCTCTAAGAGGCTGGATCACGTTTAATTTGTACTCCTGCACTCATACATCAAGATGAAGTGATAGAGGCCAAAGCTGATAGCCTCACATTTAGGGTCTGACCTCTAACTGAGGCCTGCTGGAGCGAACATTCTTTTATGTGCTCCAATAATTAGCAGCACACTGAAGCCATCAATCAGAGCACAACGAACCACGGTCACACTGAGATCATGCCCGAATGCACAAAGGTATTCGGCTCAAGCACAGGTCGCAAATAAAGCAACGAGGCTGGACTGCAGGTTTTATTTACAGCCAGACGCAGTATTTACAGAATCTGTATTGTGAATTACATTTTTGTGGCAAGATTTCATTTAAAAAATAACAAATGTATGAGCACAATGTGCTGAATTCCATTAAAGCACTGAAAGCAAACTTTAGTTGGTAATACTCAGACTCACACATTGCATCATCCAGCAAGCAGAGAAACAATGAGCAGAACCAGAAAAGACACAATAACAAACGAAACTCAAGCTGTATCCCAAATTTAGAGCTTTAGAAATATCTGCAATTATTAAAAAAACACTCCACCCAGAATATCCTCAACCACACACATATGAACACTTCAATTAAAGGCCTCACATCATGCAGAGCCAAACTCCCCTCATGTTGCTTAAATAAAAGAGCTTCATGTAGTAAATAATGCTAGTTTCAAAATGTACTGTTCACTCCATGGCCCACATAAGAAAACTAAGCAGCAAAAACACTCTTTTTTGAGTGTTTGTTGAGTGTTTTTTTGTGGTGTCACAAACACCAGCCCATGCCCATGTATCTGTCTATTCAGCCCACAGCAGTTTAGCCCCAGGCATTCACTCTGCAGTTAAAAGGAATACTTCAGCCTGGACTGCTTTTGAATGAGGTACAATACTGGGCAACAAATCAGAATATAATTCATATATCTTAAAAACATCCTGTTTTAAGGGATATAAAAATGAACTACACTTATTTTTGGTGTATAAAACCACATGACAATTTACATAAAAATCAAAAGTAAGAATACAAAGACAATGTAGGATATGCACCCTTTATGCTAATCAGCATCCATGTAAACTCCCTATCTTCTATCTTTACTAATTAAATAATTACAAATGCTTGACCATGAAAAATAATCTTGGAATGATTTAGTGCCACCACTGTTATCTTATTTGTCACTGAAATCCATTTGACAAATACTCTTACTGGTAAACTAGGCTGCATGGTTATGCATAGCTAAATACAATTTTCTTTGTAATGTGCAAAGAGTCATAAACTGTTTCTCAGAAGTTCTCCTCAGTGCCTTGATGTAATTCAACCAAGCATACCTGTGTATTCAAACTGCTAATGAGCAATTTCCTTTGGCACAACCCAAACACATGAACCATGATACTCTAGTCTACAGGCTAAAGTGACAGTTCTTTGAGATTTATAAACATTCAAATGAAAAAAAAAAACTTGCACTGCCAAAGCTGGGGGCCTGGAGTTTGCACCTGAGTGAACTGATTTGTAGGCCTAAAGTTGAGGATGAAGACTCTTATAGTAAAAGACAATACTTTTTAATGCACTCCCAGTCCCTCAGATAACAGATGCATACAAGTAAGTTGTTCAAGGACATGGAAGCTAAAGGTAGTAGGTTACTTCTGCATTGTATACTACATCTTGTTTTATCTCTATTGGGTTGCCTATCGATTTTTTCTAAAATGGCAAATCTGACTAGATAATTGCTAGTTCTGTTTGTTCCCTGTGAAGTTTAAAAAGGAATGCAAAATTACAGCTTACATGTCAGATCAGAACAGATCAGGTTTTGGAAAGTCAGCTTTTTCTGCTGTCTAACACATGTAAACAAAATCACAGTAGCAAACTATAGTGGCTACACGTCATCCTTATCCTGTCTTTCTTCATATCTCTGTTTCACATAAACAGTAATTCAAAAGCACCTCGTCCACCCACCACTACTGCATCTTTCAAACTAGATAAAGAACAGCCATCTAACCATAAGTGTAGCATTAAAGTTCTTTTTTGGTAGTGCTTTTGATAGTAGCCTCTCATTTCTGTTGATTAAAAATGTCAGCGTCTTTCGAGTGTACGTCTGAGGCTGCGTCTCATTCTGTCATGGAGCTTAGAGCACCTGTAACAACAAACACAAACACATTGGTTGTATTTTGATAAATCTGGCGTGGGTTTACGTTTGGCTAGTGAGGAAGTGTCAGTTTCAGAAAGAGAAGTAGTCTGTGGGAATATGTTAATGACTTTAATTCCACTGCTGATATTTTTTTGTTTTCTGCTTTTCTTCTGTATAAACAACATTAGAGTGTTTTCAGTGTTCGGCTTCGTTTGTATTATTTAGTACTGGCAGAATTTTTAGTATTGACAATTGGAATTTTGCATATGTGAATATTTTGAACAGCTGAATCATCATAGACAGACAACTTATCCTTTATTTTCTTAATGTTATTAGTTCAGAACTTTACTGAAACTGATATAATTGACAGTTTAATAAACAAAAATACAAAGTAGTAGCCAAGTAGAGTAGCCATATATATAATAAATCAATAAGAAAAATCACTTTCCTGTATTGACATACTAATGCAATCTGCCGATTTTCACAGCAATCTGATTCATCCTGAAGAGTGTTTTCATACTGGGAAAGTAACCTTTCATCGTAAGTGTTTTTATTATTACTGAGTTGTGTGTAAGTTACAAAATTTACACTTACATTATTTTAATCACCTTCTAGGCACCTGTAACATTGTGCAATTCTGAGGAATACAAACAACTGAAGGCAAGAACGAGCCTGGCCGAAGTCCAGTCTTCACATGGCAGGGTTAGTTATAACAGTTTTACTAAACTAAACCACACAAGATGAACAATCAGAGCAGTCCCCCTTATATGAATTCAAAACAATAAACTGGAACATCTTTTCATGGTTTGATTACACACTATGTGATATAAATACATTCCAGTTTTGCTGTGCTGAGATGTACTGCCATGCTTTGTTGTGAAAAGTAGATGTGCTTGAAAAATTTGTCCCATTTTTAAGAAGCCATTTATTTTGTTGCATCTACATTTTGTATTTATTCAGGTTGGAAAGCATGTTTTGATCAAACAGCACGGAATTATTCTGAATTAACGGTGTCAGCACCAATTTAGCAGACTTTTCTCATGAATGGTACAATCAGTAGGCGTTTTTTTGTTGGGGGGGGGCGTTGTGTGGGCGAGGGGAACCAGGGGGACAAGGGGGACGAGGGGGGTGCAATCCCCCTTGTTAGCAAAATGACCAAATTGGATCCCCCTTGTTAACTTGCCATCACATAGTGTGTGTGTTGGTTGGTGGTGTGGGAGCAGCATGTTAAAAAATAACAAATCACCTACTGCTTACAACTAACCCCTCAGTGACACGAGTTGTAACATTTCCACTCACCTCACTTATGGATGAATTGTTCTCTAAAGGTAGGAGCTCAATAGAACTATGTCTTTATTTGTAGAAGAGATATGTGGGTCTCAATTAAACAAACACAAACAAATAGATCTGCTTTCTATTCCCACATAATCCGTTCAGTAATAAAATTATAACAACATTTAGCATTTTTTCACACAACGGACTTGAATGCCCATGGTGCTTCCAAATCTTTCCGAGTCTTTAGGACCTGAGCTTCTCCCTGTGAAATTTATTGGGTAATGATTTTTTTTTTTTACAAGAACAGCAAAACAGCTTTAGGCTGGCTGCATTTCTAGTTTGAGTCAAGATCTCCAACACAGACTACTTTCTGTCACTGAGGTACTGAGGGACTGAATCTAAAATTAGTATTGTTATTAATGCACAACCTAGCAATTTCTGGATTGTCTGCCTCATATGTCTGGTGAGTTTGGGGACGTGAAGAGGAGGAGAATGCGTAATTAAAACAGTCCTGATCGGGAGGTATTCCGCCAGCATGCGATAAGCTTATTAACTGGAAGGCTTATTATCCTAGTCAGGATTGCTTTAGTCTACTAAGAATATTTTTGTCCTGTACTGTCCCTCTTCACATTATATACAATATATCAGAAAAAGATAACTTTATTGATTCCAAAATTGTGCTTACGCTATGACTGCACAGAGGCACAAATGCAAGAATGAAATGAAAGTAATGTAAACATCAAAATAAAATTCTCCAGAAAATTCTCTGTACTATATATGCCATATGCTATGTAAACAATATGCTGTGGTCAGTAGGTGAAGTGGATTTAAATAAAAATTGTTGCTGGTCAAGTAGTTGAATCAACCTGGTGAATCAACAAACTACCACAAGTAATGGGTTGGAGTTTGTACTCTATGCTCTATTGCACATAATAGCAACACAAGTAGTGATATTGCACACAATCATACTATTGCACAAAATAAAATTATTGCACATAAAAATAAAGATATGTCAAACAGTAAGAACATTGTAGTAGAATAAAATCACAATGAGGCATAATGAAGGATGTGAATACAAAAGAGGACCCTATTGGTGCATTTTTGTTAATCAAGGTACAAACAATGTAAATGTGCACTTATGTAATTTAACTTAGCCTTAAATTGACCTTAGAC
Organism: Bryconaethiops microstoma; assembly: GCA_037577275.1. Lineage (NCBI taxonomy): Eukaryota > Metazoa > Chordata > Actinopteri > Characiformes > Alestidae > Bryconaethiops > Bryconaethiops microstoma. The sequence goes on from JBBJLS010000002.1 coordinate 6,882,170, forward strand.
TACTACCCGAGAGGAAAAGTAGCATATTTGAACATTTTCACAACTGAACTTTTTACATAGGGGCAGGGCAAAAAAAATAACTGCAAAGGAATATGATATAGTTATGTTCCTTAACTAAAGGTACTAACAACCCTTGAGGGTCCCACACAAGTAACTTAGGAGTATAGTTTGTGAAAGTCTGGTACCTTTTTCTGAGAGTGTACCATTAGTAACTAGTTTAGGAACTAGTTTGTTTTGTGGAATTAATCACATACTACATAGTTATACTGTGAGACAACACCATCTAAAGGTTTGTATGGAATGTGCTGACAGAAACGAGTCAGCTTGGCTATTAGACAGTTATCAATGAACTATACTAAATGTACTATAGAACAATTAAACAACTGTTAGTTTATAGCAAACTAGATGCATTGTTCCTGGGAAAACACTGTTTCTTTGCAGTGGAAACACATTAATGAAACCTCAGATGGACAAAGCAATGTTGCAGCCATAGTCGTGGCTTGCACATAAAAGACATTCCCCGCCCTGGAGTTCTCCACAAGTTTGTTTAGGCCAGTTTTTTGTTTGCTTATTTGACCAGTACTTGAAACTCTTTTTGGAGTCAACTGCAGTGCAAAACTATCTTAAAACTAACACTCCATAACAAAGACAACCAGGTTTTTCTTTCCTTTTTAAACTAAAAAAAACTTTCTTTAAGAAAGGTTGTTACATATGCTTTGACTCTCAAAGGTGTCATGTGAAGTGCTTTGTGGAAGTATTATTTCTGACACCATGTGATTTTGGACAAAAAACAATTTGCTAAAACAAACCGCTGTCTCTTTAGTGAGTGTTCTTTAATCTTCATAAGGTCTGATTATAAAAATAGGACGTGGCTTTCAAAGTTATATTGTTTAAAAGTTTAAACCAGGACACAAGTATTTGATACAGGCCTATTAGCTTGAAAAGGTTCATAGACATATAGCAGTTCTTATTGATTTTGTTGGTACCAAAGTAAACTGATATTAGAAGAGTACATGGTAACTTTGAAATGGTATGTAAAATTTTCATCATTCAGCACTGCACAAGCGAATGTTGCACAAATTCTCAGCGGTGTTCTTAATCTTAACTCCCCTTTTCCCAACAGAGGCAGTTATCTCTGCGCCATCTGACTGGCTGCCACCAGTAGGAATGAGATCTTGTGAAAAGAAGAATTTCACTTTGAATGTCAACTGCAATCTTTTGCTTTGTATTTAGCTATTGAGACTTTCAAGCAGTATCGTTTTGGCTACGAGAACAATCTTTGAAAGATACACTCTGATTGTTTGTATTTACCACTTTTTATAATTGCTACTTTAAAATGATTCAACAGTATCTACATTTAGTCCCTGCTTGGGGAAACTGGTAAGGGTGTCATGGTTAAGCCCTTTTGTTGTTCAGTTTGATCCATGGCTTCTCACAGTTTGGTTTGTATTGTGGAAAAAATGCAACCAAGTCTTAACTTGCTATTTATTTTACATAATTGTTGAGGTAAAAAATCCAGCCGCAATGCTTTGCATTAACAATGTTTCTGGCATCATCAGTTCTATTCAGCAAAAGCCTCTTTCAGCACATCAGCCAAGTGCTCACTCATGCGTGCTTCATAAATTGGGTGTATGTGTAGAACAATTTTTTTCTGTCCTTGTATAAGTCATGCAGTGTGCTTTAAAAGCCCTGTGTAGTTCAGCTACCTGTCATAACTGGAATAAGTCATGCCCTTCCCAACTCTTCCCAAAGATTTGCCTTTTGTTTCTTTATTTATCTTTTACAACACTTGTGTTTCAAAATGCAGTCTGCACTGAACATAACACCATGACTCGAGCACATTTAACCTCCATTGGAATCCTGTGGCTCAAACACATTTAACCTCAATCGATTTTTTAACCTACATTTTGAAACATGTGCATAGCTGTGTACCTATGCTCTGTTACTGATCACAGAGAAGCATGTCCTTTCTCTGTGAGAAAAGTTTTTGTTTTCGATTCAGAACTGTTATATCAATAGAAATGAAACAGTCAAGACACAAAATCAAAACTTTGTGAAATCTGAATGCCAAACACAACAAACTATGTAAATGCACTGAGTGTTTGGATACTCAGTGAAACAAGCAAAGCCAAAGCAACAGAGTTGGGTGGTACGGGTCTGATTTTGGCCTTGGAACCAACCAGCCTTGGTCGTTTTAACAATGGGCATTATTACAATGGTGCATGAGCATTTTTATACTCCAGCAGGATGTTCGTGAAGTGCTTTCAAAGTGTATTACCTAAACTAGTCTTGGAGGGGTTTTGTGATTAATAATTTAAATTCAAGCTCTGAATACAAACAATTTCCTGTTGGAATCACATTATGCCAAATATTGCTACCTTAAATGGAGCACACTCTAGGTGCTTCCTTCAAAGCTAGTGTGTAATCACGTAACTTCAAAGAGTATTTAGCCAAAAAAGAGAAAAAGGAAAAACAATGCACAGTAATTAACCTGATCAATAAACCTTACCAAAGAGGCTCATTAAGCTTTTTATTTGCAACAAAGACTGCAACAAAGTTCACCCTTAAAAGACTGAAAAATAAAGGAAGTATACAAAACATCAAGGCAGAATGCATTTGCATGCTTTGCCATGGCTGATTAGGGTTTTATTTTTGTTAATATCTGGATAAAAGAGAGTGAATACTGTAATACTGACTTGCTTTAACCCTGTCTCACCTAACGTACCTTTGGCGATCAGAGACTTTGGTTTTGTCCATTTCAGCTCATTAAAATCTGTCCCCATTATACTGTGCTTTGACTTGTGGACGTCCACATTGTCAAAGCACAGTATAATGGGTCAGCATGTGGAACTTTATCAGCTACTGTGTTTTCTATCCCAATATAAAAGGGGTCTTTATTATTGCAAGCAATGTGATAGTTTCTAAGTAAGCATGTGTACACATTCAGAACAGGATATTATTGTTTTATTGTATGAAACTAAATGTGCTAATTTCCAACTACAACAGCTAGACTGTGTTCTTTACATTTTCAAATGCATGCACATGCAGTATTGAGAATCATTATCACATTATTATAATTATTCCACCAAACTGCTACATTACCAAATGAGGCTATACACATTCTTAGGTTACCACAAAGGTAACTTGTGCTGCAATTCTCGTTTCCTCAGCTTCTGCTAGTCGATAGTTATTATGCAACAGCATGTGTGATTTGGCTGAAAGTATTTTAGGGATGCAGGTCCTGACCTGTATAAAAAGGTGCTTAAAAATTGCAGCATTAATTGGAAACAGTGAGGTTTGAGTCGTTGAGGGACTAACACTTTGAAACAGTAAACTTGGATTAGTTGTGAAGTAAATTCAATAGAGCAGATTATGCAAATCTGACCCAGTGGTGGGCAAAAAAGTCAGATGATTTCGAAAAGTAAAAACAAACAGTAAAGACAACAGCACCAACATCTGACATCTACTGAAGTGTCTTAATGCCTTTATAATGTTATACTGCAACATCTATATGCTGCAACACTTAGTAAACACATGTAATCTTCTTAAGATGTTTTTTTGTCTTGACACAGTGGCCAGCATCACCAACTTAACCCGAGCTGAAAAAGCATTATACTGCCACACTCCAAAAATGTGCATGTATACATCAAACACAGAAGCCTTCAGTCTCCACAGACAACCACCACAAGGGGTGAGCAGGACTCCTTTTCTCTCCACTCCACAGCAGGGTGACTTAGATTTCAGCAGAAGGAACCGCACATATCCAGGGCAATCAGACACGGGGTGAATGTAAATGAAAAAGCAAACAGCCCAACGCAGCAATTTACACGCTGCAGTGACGCTGGAAGCCATGCTAAAGCAATCGCTTTGCTCCCACAAACAAGGAGCACTTGAGGGAAAATAATTATCTGCCATTTTCCAACTAAGGGTCAAATGCATTTCAATGTAAATGCAAACTACTTCCTGTCCCCCCTCCCAACATATGTCTAAAAATGGAGCATTTTCTGGATCCAGTTATTTTCTTTGGAAACCTGGATGCATATCTTAAAAACACAATCACAAAAGTCACAGGTAAAACACCAGCTTCTGTGGATGAAATTGGCCAAATATGATACACATCAAGCGAAGCCGAATGTGCAGATCGGGCAATGAGTTTTTCACAGAAAAGTCCTCAAATGATTTCTAATGGAGATTACCACAGAGCTATTGGGTTAAGTCTTGGGCGTTCTGGTCTAAAACCCTACCTCCTCAGGCCAAGAGGTCAAAAGCAGCTGAATACATTACAGTTTGTCCCAGGGGGAACCGCTAACCGAACTCACAGAGAGGTGAATTAGCGTAAAACATGCTATACATCACACACTGTGCAGTTAAGCAGTGTGATGGAAATTGGTTGTGCGTGTTTGTGTTAAATCTGATTTAACTCAAAGTTATGCAACTCAAAGTAACGGACAGAACATCAAACATGTCCCGATTCCAGCATCATCATTTAAGGAGCAGTAATTGTGTATGAAGCATTTATATGGGCATGCTGCCGCTGATATCTTCTCCCACCAATAGCTAGGCTTAAATGTTCCGTAAAATTCAATATCACACATGTGCTGCATGTATCAATACTAGCATATTACTGAATAGGACACATCATGTAGCCTAACCTCAGAGATCAATTTTCTCTAAATATTTCATAGGCATTTCTTGAGAAATTAGTCTTCTTGGGCATGTGACCCCTGCCTACCTGGAACATTTTGTTCTCTACAGTCTACAGTATTGAAGTCAGCACAGTGACCAGGTTTGAGGCATATCAGAGTATTTAACCTTTGCTTGAAAATAATGCACAGGTCAAGACAGAGTTGCAGAAAATGTGATTTTGCCAGCCAAGAAAAAGTAAAATCCTTAATAATCATTTCTGTCAAAATTAACTTTCTACAAAAAAACACATGGAGCAATAACATCGCTACATTATTGATAAGGGTCATAAGAGAACAATGCAATAAACCAAACCAATGCACATGCAATTAATCACAGTTAGCTAGGGGCACCTCTGAGAAAAATGATTTCATTTGAAGGACTACTCTCACATGCTCTAATGAGATCAGCTGCTCTGGCTGTTTATTTTCTCTAAGTTGGACACTTTTGACTAAAATATTTTTTTTGTATAGAAAATTGCTAATGAAAGATAATGTGAAACATTAATTATTTAAAAATATATATATATTCAGATTAGCATAGCTGATGATTCTACTGTCAAGGTATAAAATTCCCACTTCTTGTTCATAGTTTTATGAAAAAGCAAATATTTGAATATTTTGGCAAAAATATATAAGAACTAGAAGAACCAGTGAGGAAATGATCAGTGCAGAGCTGTGGTACAGGCTGATGAAGCTGCAGCTGGGAAGAGCTAGCTTTCTGAAGGCTAAGGGCACATGAATCCATAAATAGCCGGAGGGAACGTTACCTGGTCTGATTACAGCCCATTTCTCTGTTTCCCAAATGTTTTACAATTCCTGACCATTAATCAATACCGGCAAAAATCTCCAGCTGGCATAGCCTCGGTTCACTTAGCTGATGCATGATGTATAGCTCAAGGCCTATCGGTGACCAATGAAATGAGAAGGAATATAGTCATATTATTTTTTTGTACTTTGAATATCAGTCATACACAGTTGTAACAATTTGTGTGTCTATGTATAATTTAACTATGTATTTGTTGACCCCATTTAAAATATTTTAAAGAATATAGTCTTACACTTTTGCATTTGAATGTTCCTATTGAATTTACCTTGCAATAAACAGTTAACAAAACATTTCATCAGATCTATTTATTCCCCACATAGGTTTCATGTTAATAATACATGATAGAGTCCAACCTTCCAATTACATCAGATGAAGAATGTGTTTTATAGTGACTAGTAATCAAAGAAAACAATAGCAGGCTCTTTGAAGTCTGGACAATGAAGTCTATTGTGTTGTGAGCAAGTTGGTGGAGTTGGAGAATATCGATGTCTCTAGATCCATGGGGATGACATGAAGAGGCAAGCCTTCCCAACGCATAATAAATTTTCGCTCTGAGCTCAGTTTGTTCAAGCCTGCTATGTGCAGATATAAAAATGAGTTTCAGTGCGTGTGATAACAGACTCCCTGGCTTTTACAGCCTCCTTGTAAAGCTAATAAATGTCATAGGTACATAATCTGCTACAAGCTTATGAAAACAGATCTCTCCCGTTAGGTTATTTTACGCTCCGTCCCCTGAGGGCTTGATATATTATATTGATGAAGCCATTAAGAGAGGATGATCTGACTAGAGAAACGCCTCTATTAGATGAAGCCGTGAAAGATGAATTCAATTGTAATTTGAATAGCACGGCCTGGACCAGATTACTCAAAACGGCGTGGCGGGGAATTGTCTGGTGGAAAATTGAGTTGTGCTTGTTAAGTCGAGTAGTCATCACTGGAAATAGCATTTGCCATCATATCCAGCGTTAATACAAAGACCCATTGATAAACCTCGTTGGAGGCAAATTTTGTTTGCATGTCTAACCTCTTTAAAATCCTTAAATCGCATCATGCCATTTATCATCGTGCTAGTGAGCACATCCTCAATAAATATGCCACATCACTCACTGCAGAATCACATTGCCTGTCTGATTCAGTTCTGACAAAGACAGGGTCAGCATCGAATTTAATGTAAAAGATGTTATTGTACTGACAAAATGCTCTACTCTTCTCTATCAAAGCACATGGAACAAAAAGAGTTTATTAGCAGACATTTTAGAGTGGCTTCCGAAATGCATTTGGATTTTTAAAAATATGTCCATGATACTAGGAAGGTCAAAATGTCTAAAGAGGTTATTAAATACACAGTACGAAGACCAATAACTGAAAAAAGCAATGCCCAGTACAATCCAAGATGGCTGATTAATGGCAAACTGCCTTTTTTAATATAAACAGAGGTCTGACCCATTGCGTAAGTGTACCTGCGAGGCAAGATACTGGGCTGATTCACTGTGATGAATGACAGCTGGACTGCAGGGTCTTCAGGATGTCTGAGACAGCTGATCCATAGACAATTTCTAATTTAAAGGGCCAATATGATAGAAAAGTTATTTTTTAAATAAAAGGCTTTAATATAGTCTGTAAAGATTAAAGCTGCCATATCTGCTTATTCAGCCAACAGCAGTTCTTCCATCTCCACTCACAATAAAATTTAGCCCAAAATACTTTTGAGGCACAATATAGCACAGCCAGTCATAACAGAGCTCATTTAAATACATCAATTTTAAATACACAGTAACAAAAACACACTGTTGGATTCTAAGGGATAAACTGAGGCTGTAAAGTGGTCATGTAGAAATAAACTATGATTGATTTTGGTACATAAACATCATTAGTGGCTTGGGGGTATTTAAGCAAAGATTCAAGATTCAAGATTCAAAGCATTTATTGTCATATGTACAGAAAAAAAAGTAGCATTTTCTCTGTGCAATGAAATTCTGTCTTTGCTGTCCACACACAAATGCCAAGTTAGGTAAAAGTTAATAAATAAAAATTAAAATTAATTAAAAAAAAGAATAAAAGGAAATAAAAATAAAGAAATATATATAAAAATAGAGCAAATAAGTAAGTGAAGACAAGTGTGATGTGCCTTAAGTAAAGGCCTTCTCTGAAGAACCATTCAACATGGAGGGCTCTTCTTAACACACATGCTTGTTGACCATGATTTTCTAACTTGAGGCTTCTCCTGCTATGGACAAGCTCTATTTCTCACCATGCTCTGACTGCTCTGATCCCCACTACACGAAAGCTTTCTTGTACTGTAACTTACTTATTCAGTTTTTTGAGGTTTAATTATGGAGCTGTAGTCCACGGCAAAGTTGAAGGTCAAAAAGCCTCCTTCTCTCTTTAGGAGGAATGCGTGGGAGAAACACATTGCCTATTGCGCCGACACATCACAGTGCATTTCAGTCTGTAGATGCTGAACACTGGCTTCAGGTATGTCTCTTTAGATCTGACGGAGATCAGTGCAAAGGTTGTTTCATCTTTTATGGATCTCGTTTGAAACCAGCAATTGCCTCAAAGAAAAGTCTGAGTGGAGGACTAAGAAATGAGGGAGCCAGAGAAACAGCAACCGCCATGCTGCGCTGTTTGCTACGAGGCACGACTCTTTTGAAATTGTTTATGTGGGAATAGATCCCTATGGCCAGCTAATCGCACGGTTTTAGTGATCCCCATGGAGCCTGGGCTTTGTGAAGCCTCTCTTGTTAGCGATAGCCTCTGTGATATTGCCCAACAGGCCTGAGAAGTGAAGTGTAATTTTCTGGATGGATGGTGTCATGAAAGCAGACAATTATCAAGCAGTAAGTGAGGTCTCTCAGGGTTATGGTTTTAGTCAGATTATTTGTTTTATGTACTTTTTGAAGCGTTGGCTTTTAAGTTAAACAGCCCAAGGGTTCTTTATCTCTCCTTCTGTGCATTTTGCAGCAAAGGGTTTTAATAATTGCATCTTATTGGCTGTTTGTGGATACATCCAGTGTGCATTTCATTTAAAGTTATGGCTGTAGTACCAAAAGGGGGCATTGTCAAAGCCCTTGTGCCATGCTGGAGGAGTGACATTTGCTTAACTAATTGATTCAGCACACAGAGACGAGAAAAAAAAGAAGACAGAACAGAAGTGTTGTTGTACTCAAATCCTAATTTGACAGCATCAAGGACTGGGGTGAAGCCCTTGCCTCGAAGAGGGTTGTTGATTGCTGTCGATCAATAAGGGAGCTAGTCCAAAGGAGGAGATCCAGATTTCAGTGCTTAAGGACTTTCCACAAAGTCAAACACACTAATAATATTCACTTTGCCAGAGAATGAACTACAAAACCTTGACAAAGACAAAAACAACAATGTGCAAGTATTAGATTAGTTAACAAGGGGCTGTTGTATTTGATTTATTAATTTTGCATCTTGCGCAGGAGTCAAACATATAGACTGTGAAGTGCATACTTAAAAGCTTTAAATTTCTATGATATCTTTGTTATTTCATGATTAGGCACTCTTGGCTCTCACTCCTGGGGACCATATGAAAAGCATTTATCCAGAATATCCCATCTTTGTATCTTCAGGCATCTTATTGGCTTGTTCGTGATATCTATGACTGACTATCTATCTTGTTGCTGGTTCTTCTACATTCCACTCTTCCAAGCATAATTATCTTTTCCAGTGAGTTAGTTCTTCTCATGATTTGTCCAAAATAAGAGAGCTTTATTTTCGTTGTCTGGGTTTCAATTCAGTCAAGACTCCATTTGTTTTACTTGCTGTTAATCTCTGCAAATATGAATACATGGTGGCTACACAAGCAGCACTGTTCATATACTTGCTTGTGTACAGTTTGGCTGTTTTCTTGGTTTGTTCAGTCTGCTGCTGACAACACATCACAACCTGGTACACTACCTCCACTGGTTATGTTGGTATTGCCTATTGCTGGTTATGTTCATTTTAGTTGCCCAAAAACATAAGAACATGGTAAGTCAGTACAACAGGACTGCACGTTTGTAAGGCGTTGCCCATGCATTGTCATTTGTGTTCTTGTAATGAGTATGTTCCTGGCTTCAAAAGTCTTCAACAGCACTAACATTTAAAGGCATCGATAATTTCCTGTCTTGTATTTTTATTGTCCAGCTTTCAAATATATACAGAATGATGTCACTATCACAGAATTATTCATTAGTCACCTCAGACGCTCAGACACTTAGATAGCATATGGCACTGAAACACAAACTTCAGTCAATGTTTTTAATGGAAAAGTAGGCCAGCTGTTTGGCTTTAAGGTGGATTACAGCTCACTGTGAAAAAAAATCAAAATGTTATTGATTATGAAAATGCACTCCCTCTTTTGAACTACTCTACACACCAATGATATGTTATGCTCCTTAAATGAAGTCAGAAGCTGGATTTATTCCACTCACTCAAGCGAGAGAACAATATTTTTTTACCACAGTCATGGAAAAAATTCAATCAATTTGGGCAATTATATTCAAATCGAGGACCTTTGGAACTTTCATAGATCAGTATTTATTTGGGTGGATTCTTAAATTCAAGGAGCTGACTCGAGTTAGGCTTAGGGAATAATACCATTTCCTCTGCAATCAGCAAGCCCTTCAAGTCTCCTGCAATTACAGTGTCTCTCTGTAGTCACCGCTTCCGCAGGAATGGGATAAGGCTGAGCAATTTGTACAGTATTTTGAAAAACAAAGTAATCTGGAAGGAGGGATGATGGTTTATCTTAGATTTATTTAATATCTTTCAGCCATAATTGACACTATAATCAGCAGCGTGGTTGCGCCCAGTTGACCCCCATTCAGAGTTACATATCAGCGAATGTGCTCCAAAATACACAAAGGCAGCCATGCCAAGTCATAATGTTGTGCTAATTCAGACCATGAGGCACACTTTTATATTTGGACCACTGAATACATGTTATATAATCATATTAATTCAAAATCAAGATCCTGTGCTGTCCCTCTGTTCACAAATGACCTACATAAGTTCTAATAAAAGAGCCTGTAGTTCATCCGAACTCTCCCATATTGGTAAATAATAAGAATCATATGGTATAATAGGCCTCATCCTAATCAAAATTCAGCAGCTCAGGGCAACATAATCACACTGACTCTCCTCTAGCACAGAGTTTTCACAAGTCGTGCTTGGCAATTTAAATGTACAATCACTCTTCCCGAACAAAGCCTCAAGCGTAATGCAAGAGCCTCCTACTGAAATGGCTAATGCATGGAGGTTGATCAAAATAATTAATGAAAGGTCAGATTCATAGACAATAGCATGGCTGCAGCTTTAATCGTGAACTACTTGTCTCTGCTGTCGAGTACCTTCACACAGCTTAGTTTTTCCAATGTAAAAAAAAAGGTAGTTCTCTATGCCACGGCTCTCATTAGCTACAAGATGAGCACAAACATACTATAACGTGATAGGACAGTACAAACGCATGCACCAACAACCATGATGATGGATGGTGTGTGTTATCTTTGGATTAGTGCAGCACGGCGATACGAACGCGAGGTTCAGGTTTGGCGTGCTAGGTGTAATGCAATAATGAGGCTAATGGTAGTAGCTGCTGCGCGTGGGAGTTCACTCACTGCCTATGTCTTCCAAATCAGCTTTAAATGAATTCCACCAAACTGTTCAGTGGGAGGCCAATAGCCCTAACATTGTTAGATCAGCATAGAGATGCTCATCTGTACTATCCACTAGTGCTGGGTGCACAAACAAAGGCATGGTGTGCAGGATAATTGTCACAAAGCTTATGAAGGCATGAAAATGGCGATCCTTTCTTCACCCTTGAATGCAATAACATGCACGCTGCATACACTCTGCAAGTCAGCAGCCTGGTAAACACCTAGACAAAGCATCAGCAAACATTACTTGCTCCATTAATAAGCAAATCAATTTCCTGGAAGGAGAGTAAAAATAACAAGACACCAAGGGAAAGGGAGTAAAAAAAAAGGGAGCGAGGGGGGAAAAGCGCCAAGCATGCCGAGTGTGTGATGGATATTTTGTACAAAACAACGCAATAGTCTTCCCAATGTTTTCCAGCACACTTTGTTCTTCACACTGATCTTGTCCCTGGAAGTACATAATTACAGTCTGTTAGTGTTGGCTGCCGGTTTCTAAATGATAACACAGAATTCACGCTTGTTTCTGGGCATCACAGGACATCACTGTGCTAAAGAACAGAGCGAGGGGAAGAGCATGCCGGAAAATGCTAATTATGCTGCCACATCCGAGATGTCCATCAACCCCCCATGCCTAATGAATAAAACTCAGCAAGCCAACTCCTAGCGCCTTCATTCAAGCCCAGTGTAAAAGCTTTGCTCTCTCTCTTTTTTGATATCATATGGACAATCCATATGGTAGATTAATTTGCTGACAACTATGTAGCGTAGGGTCTGGAGAAGGGAGAATGTAGGAAGGATCAGACAAAGTGGATAAATAAAGACAGCACAAAACGGGAGATGCGAATGGAGGAAAGGAGAAAGCTTTCATAGACAGACAGGCAAGCAAAGGCAGGAGACACACAGACAAAACCTCCCCCCCCCCCAACAGTACTCCTCACGCATATGCATTTACAAATGCACAGACATGCAAGTGCTCATAAGGAGGAGGGGGTAAAAAATATTCAGGCGAATATTCAATTGCAGACGAATCTCAGATCCTTGACAATAGATCTGAGAGAGAATCTCCGAGAAGAGAATATTGAAGGCTTCTAATATCTTTGATAGTCTAGTTATGGTAATGATAAGAGGTAATGTAAAATTCATGAGGTGTACCTAGCAGATGAAGATTGTTAATAATTGTTCCGCCAGCACACGAGGAAGGAAGGAGAAAATATTTTTCATAAGTTGTACATAACGACATCTTTACATTTTGGTCTAATTGTTTGTAGACAGTTGAGTGCAGCTAAATTACTTCCATATGCTGGAACATGTGCAGTGAAAGGGTTGGAGTCTTACCTTTCCAAAACAGCTGTTTGGCAAGACTGTGCAGAAAGCTTGTCATTAGTCTCTAATTACAAAGACCCTTTTTCTTGTAATTACCCTAGCGATTAGACCTATTCATTTATTCTGCAAGGAAAGAAATACCCAAATAAACCAACAACCATGATGCTGAGAAGCCTCCTGAGACCTCTTCAGAGCATATTAAACCTGCATTTATCAATCACTGTTGGTCCGCAAATCAGGCATGTTCTGCGTCGTCCCATCAGGGGATATCTTCAAAAGTATCTCTGACAGTTATGTGTTTGGACTTCCTCTGTGATACTTTTTTGAGTGTGGTTGCCTCAGAAATCAGAGTATGTCTCAGCAAAGATCTATGAGGAGACTGTCTGAAACAAATTATTGGTAGCACTCATCAGAATGCAGATGAGCTGCACTGGAATTGGCGGAGTCTTGCATGCCAAACCAGCCCTGTCAGGAAATGAGGATGTTTTGATTTTCTCTGAAAACCACACTCAATTCAGATTAACCTATACAGGAACGTGGGTATCTAGAGCATTTGTGGGGCTCCGTGGGCTATCTGGAGAACAATTACCCTACATCCTCAAGTGGAGATCCTACCAATGCCTATGCATTTGATTCTAAATGGCAAGCCCATGAAGCGATGAGCAATTTTCATCAATTACATTTCAGCCGGTGTGGAAAAGGAACATGCTGTCAAGGCTGCACCAGAATTGTTGGACGGTTATCAAAACATAGCTTAGGTCTCCTTTGGTTGACATGAACAGCATGATAAAGATTTTACAGAGGCTGACCTCTTCAAGTTCTGCCTGCTTTGGCCAAGGCATCCCATGCTCCCAGGGAACCGCTGCTGACAAGCTGATGTCCATCTGTGGTGAGAAACGTCTACGGTCCTGCCCCACACCTGCATGCCATTTAACTACACTGATCACAGACTTGCCAAGCACCAAAAGACAGCTGCAATTCAAACATCTGAGCACTTGTTTTCCTCCCAGACTTTTTGTGTTACCATGTAGTGGGATATGTGTATACTTGTGTGTGTGTGTCTGTGTGTCTGTGTGTCTGTGTGTGTGTTTAGGGGGAGGTATTCGCTACAGGGCCAATTTAGATGATTAGTCATCAAATGCATGCCGAAATGAGTTTCCCTGTGTTCTTTAAAAGTGACCCATGCCCGCCGGTGTGTAATGTAAAATTAGACACTCTATGTTTGCCTTGTGTCAGATGTGGTGACTGGCAGAAACTGTTAATAATTGCCTAAGTGCTCCTGAGTGTCAGAGCTGTCCATCATTCTACTCTTCTCATAATATTTTCATTGAACTGCAGAGGACAAACTACTTTCACTGACGGACTTGTCACTTTAGCACTTCAACTTGTGAAAATATTTTACCTTCAACTCTTTGGCTCCTGCAGAAAACATAAGCTTTTGTTTGGAGACAGTAATCTGACAATGGAGCTCATCAATAAGCATAAAACTACATTACTATATTAACAGTGTGAAACAAAGAAATAATTTTATCAAGTGACTATGATTTTGCTACTGTTTGTGTACATGTGGTAAAATTACATAGTCGCTTCTGGAACAAAACTTTGTATCTGTTTATGTTGCTTTTACTTTTCTTGCATAATCTGAAAACACTAACTGCCCTATGCATGAAAATTTCATAATGGATGGGCCAGTAGAAATGTGCCAGAATTGCCCAGAGAAAAAAAATACACCCATTTCCATGATAAATTATTTGTGTTCTTGCCCTTTGCTGTAGTCTTGCCATTTTGAATGTTTGTCATAGTGATGATTTTTTTATATTTCACTTTAGCTATAATGAAGCCTGTAGCAACATTTATGATATTAAGCCCCTTGTGAAATGTAAAGGCCCATAAAATGGTATTTGTAAATGGCAGTAAATAATCATAAACGATCCTTTTATTCTAAAGGTGTAATTTATGTCATTCTAGTTTCAGTCCATGTTCCTCGAGGGCCCCTGCTGGGTTGCCATATAAGAGTTGCCCTACCTCATCCGAACAGTTTCTTTCACTTCCTTGGGGAAAGCCAGAGTCATTCGTTATTTTAATGTGTGTCAAATTTGTTTTCCAAATCTACTAAAAGGTTATCGTTGTTACATGTGGACAAGCGCTTGTATCTGAATCAATGTTAACTTTGTTACCAGGGTAATTTACTGCTCTCCTCTGACCACGGCGTGCAAACTTAATCTCCTTATTTTTACAAAACGCCAGGTGAGGGAGATTTATGCCCTCAATATGACTGGCTCCTATTTGAAAAAATGGTGGCAAGGTAAATCAAGTAAAAATATATACCACTGCATACAGCTTCACACCAATGTTAATACACAAAGCAGTTTGGAAATGCATCATTATTGTAAGGCTGTCAGAGAGTGTGAAGGTTGTGTGACATATTGCTCCACGGGCATTTTTCTGTGGTCTGTTTTAACTGTTACGGCCTTGTTTTTTTTCTCTGGCTGATTTGGGCTGCTCCCGCTGTGGGTGGATTCAAAACTGCACATTTGACATGGCTGTATGTCTTTGTATTGGAGGAAACAAAGTGCTGTGAGGACACATTCATTAGCATGTGTTTTTCCCTCTGATACGCTGAGCTCCTCTGTGACACAGCACCAAGGGCACTCTCAGAGGAATGGGAAATGTCACAGGATATAGGGAGAAAGCGTGAGGGCAAGAGAGGGTGAGAGAGTTAAGAGATCTCATTTTTCTCCAGCAAGTTATCTTTATTGAATAAAATGTCTTCTATTAAGATGGATACGGCAAACAGTCCTTTGTTTACACAATAACTGTAAAGGGAGGAAGAATTCTCACATTCAGCGCAGACAATTTATTATTAATAAGTACATCAGTGCGAGAGAGCCGGCCCAGGGACTGTGGCAGTCATGGATGGAACATTTATCAAACATATACAAATAACCCACTACACAAGATACACTGCTTCCAATATTAGGTAACGAAAGACAAATGTGTCAGACTGCATGAGAAGTTATTTTGATGGCTATAACTCTACTGCAAGGCCTTTTGTGGAATAGTTTACTGTTGTTTATGGTTGTCATTACAACAGTATAAAGCAGCAAATCGATGGATGCATCCGGAGAGCCCTGGTTATTGTGTAATACTGCAAAGTAATTACAGCGGGTATGAAGGCTAAGATCACTTATCGGTTCATCAATAATAGCCATGGAATTAATTAGTGGAATTCTGTGCTCTGATCTGTAACCAGAAACCCCACTTTAGGCTTTACTTTGTTTATACACAGAGTTATGGGTAGAGCTGTGTGTCACCTTGACAGGCTAAATAGAGAAAATGCCATCAATAACAGGATTCATTATATATAATATTATTTTACTGTTTAGATATTCAGATCTTTTGGCACCGAGGTTATTTTAATGGATGAGAAAAGCAGGTGTGATATTTAACTCTGAAAAGATTTTCATTAAACAATTGTATGAAGATTGGATCTGTCAGGTGACAATTGTGACAAACTCAAGTTGATAAAAAAGTTCACCAATGACTCACAAATGAAACTGTGTATGTGTGATGCACCACTCCACCTCTGAGCATGAAAATGAGTGCACAAACCACAAGCAGTCATGTGAAAGAAAAGTCAAGAAAAAAAAGTACTTAAACAAGTCTTCTGATTTAAAACAAAATCATATACATGCATTTTGTTTTGTAAAACAAAAACTTGGTGCTAAAATACCTTGTAGATCATCCTGGGTTGAAAATACTGTAAAATATACAAAATATAAGTATATATGTGATTTTAAATGCTGAAAAGATTAATATTTGTTGATAATTATCAATGTTACTATTGCTTATTGTCCTAGCCGCAGTTGCTATTAAGTCGACTCAGTACTGGGTTATAAAGATACATGTTATTCATTACTCTCTGCAACCACCTCGGTGACAGAATTACAAACGAGCTTTGCCCTGCCCTTCTGTGTGCATCTGGCATCTGTATTCACCTGAGGGCATCCTTATTTACAGTTCCCCTTGGAAGAGCGAAAGTCGAGCCCAAATCACTGCCTCCCTAATTAACAACCATAATGGAGCGAGGTGTTCCTCGCACGTGGGGTGAGAATGGTGCTCCCAGATAGAGTTTCTGCTCAGCAGAAATCTTCTCAAAGTGGAGGAAGCTCCTTTAGGAGACAGATGGAATTGGCAGCCTTAATAGCCACCAACGCACTGGCTTCCATCTTACGCCCTGCTATTGGATTTCTCGCCGCCCATATCAGTGCCGACACATGTAGATATGGTAGCTGCATCTAAGGGCAGAAATGAAATCAATACTGCTAGCCCCTCAACAGCCCTTACTGCATTACAGCAGATCGAGCAAGGCCATCTGGCCCAGTCTTAAAAGCAGCACTGCCCCTTGTAGCTTGCTGTCGGTAATGTCTCTCTTATTTGGTTAACACTAATCAACTACAGCAAAACAGAGCAAATCCTGTAGCAGAAAGTCTTAACTTGATTTTTTCCCCCTTTCAAGGCAGTAGGAACATCTGTCCCTCCACCAAAAGGACTGAGTGGTGTCAGGGATCGCAGCATCTATGGAGAGTGGAGCTGAATGAGTCTGATTGCTTGAGACAGACAATCCCTAACGTAAAAGGGGAGGTTATTGGATTTGGAGCCATACGCAAATTTATACGGGTGCAAGCGATTGAGAAAGCTCAAGAAGCTCAGATCTTCATACTCGGATTTCTCAGCGGAGCCACAGCACAAGCTCATTTGGTCTTTGGTGGACACCAGGCAGTATTACCCATTACCGCTGTGGTTCCTGCCATCTGTGTAGATTCCAAATGTGCTGTTCAAAGCACATAAACCTTGGCCCAATCAAAATCATTCACCATTTTTCACAGAACACTGCAGAAGTCGCTTTTAAACGTCCACTCTTCAAGCAACACACATCCATTCCCATCTGGATAATGTTAACACTCTTAACCAGCAACCACAGCAATGCAAGACATTTACCCACTGCTTAATTAAAAAAAAAAAAAAAGAACGTATGCAAGCACGAAAAACTCCACATTAATACGAGGCTGTAAAAACGTCTCGCCAACAACAACATTATCACTTGACACACGTAGTGTCAAAAAAAAAAAAAGGCAACTTATCACAGCAACTAGAGGCGACCTTTGAAGTGCTTGTGTGAACGGATCATATTAAAGCTTCAAAGATCCCTTTTAGATTCTCACCAAAGCAATAACCCTTGACACTCCAACAAACAAACAAAGGCGAAAAATTTAAATAGCATAACTTGGAGAAGTCTGAAAGCAAAGTAAGTTTCTGCATGTTTTTCTCTCTTTTTCCCTCATCCAGTGGCACGGTGCTTAGAAGGGAGCAGGGAGGTGTCTATTATTTGGAAGCTGATTAAAGCATGATGACTGGTGTCCAATCTGTTTTCCACAAGGGAAACTTGACAGCACGCAGCTCCCTCTCTACCTGGTGCCACTACACCGTGTTAGGTGATTTACAACTGACTCGCACAGTTTACGCGGTGCAGTATTTTCATTTCTTCCCCGCTGAGTGCCAGGTTTAAAACTCCTGAAGAAATATTATGCTTTGCTGACAAAATACAGTGACAGCCATCTCCTGCTTTTAAAAAAAAGCGTGCCACCGTGTTAAACAGTATGAAAGCAGGGAGACAAGTCAGGGTTGAAGGCATGTGTAGCAGCCCACTGCTATTTGATCTACACCAGCCCTGATTGAGCGCAATGATGTTTATAGCCGAGGTAAAAATTGACTTTCAATTAAAAAAAATGACATAGGGGGAAGCAGAGGTCCCTGAAACAGACGGCAAAATTTACCGCACAGCTTTTATGAGGGTCTAGCTGGAGAAACATGTGGCAGACAAATGAATTGTTTGTTTCAATGGGTTCGCCTGCAGAGGAGCAGGTAAATCAATGTGCGGGACTTTTTCATTAACCCCTGGTTCAACGCGCACTGATGTGTGAAGGCTTTGTGGTGAAGCAACAATTTGATAAACTGAGACCCACAGCAGCACAAACAAAACACGCCTACCTGTGCTCTGTGCTCACTGGTTCACAGGGCCCTGCCAAAGAGCTAATGCCAGTCTACAGTGCATCACAGCAACAGAACAATGTTTTCCACCCAATAGCTACAGGCAGCTGGGTTGAATTCGCATGCATATGGGTCTCATTCACACCCAGTGATACACCTGTCTTTGTGTGTATTTCCAGAACGGAATGACCTCTCTGGAAACAAGTCAAGTGATCACAAAATCTAATGAAGCAAATGACTGCTTCAGCCTCTGGGGCACTCTAATGGATGGACACACTGTACGCTGTAATTAGCCTTTAGCAGTGTGAGCAGTGCTTGTTTTTATTTGGATTGCGGGTGTGAGACAAACAGAAGTTAATTTGAATCCGTCACTACAAAAGCCTCCACCCCCTGCATCTGAGACGGACTATAAATAAAGATTGTCATTGTAACCTAATCAAATTATGTGAAATATTTTGGTCGGGCTGTCAGTGTTTGAGTGCTCTCGGCAGACGGCGCATGCGAATCCCCTTGAGGTCTTCTCATCTCACTTCAGGAGCTGCCGCCTCGCTTTGCTTTCTCATGTGTGCAGGAGTATTAAGCATAAATGGCATTCACATGATTTCAATGAGTGCGGCGAGACAAGACCAGTCTTTCAGCGCATTAGCTTTTGTAGTGGAAAGCACAAAGTAGAAAGCAAGAGCTATAGAGAGGGTGGAAAAAAACAACAAAAAAAAGGAAAAGAGGAAGAACGCTGATAATAATAGCCGACTGGCAGTGCCTGAGAAAATGGAATTCCAGTGGCCTCTATCAGCCTTTAAGTGCTGATGCCATCAGTGATTGGCCTGATTAGGTTAGACGTGAACCTGAGGTGACATGCCATAAGGAGAGATACGGTAACTCACACAGAGCCATTGTGAAGGGAATAAAGTATGATATCACAAAGGCTTCATAAAGATAGCCAGCTTTCGTCAGTAATAAGTGCAAGGCTTCATACGTCCTCCACTCATGGCCAATAATCCTTCAAATATTCACCAATCACAGTCCATAAAGCCTCAATAAATGGAAGCTCCCCCAGAATAACCAGTTATATTTATTAATGTCAAATGTTCTTTTATCCAGTCTGGTCCTGCAGCAAAGTAGCCTATTATTCTGGACAGCATGGTCACCGTATTTATTTTTTATTCACCATATCCTGCATGATAAAATAGAACACATATCGAATTTATAGCATTGAGCATTAGTGAAATGCTATGAATTCTAGATGCATTTTTAAAAAAAGAGATGCTGCCAAAAAATAAAGCTTTTAATCTGTGATTACCAACTAGCCTGTTACCCTGATTGCAAAATATTATTTTAAGAACAATGCAAAGACATGCCATGAGAAAAAAGGCCATGCATGTCAAAAATTTTAAAAATCTACAAATACCAACAAGTCAGTAATGACTTTGTCCTCAATAGCCCTCAAATTCCAATCTGTGTTACATCTCATAACAGCCATGTACTCCACTCCCAACCCGCAGAGGACAGCCCTGAGTCGTCAGAGAGCGGCGCTGTTAGACACATAGCCTTTCGGGCCTGATGAAGACAGCTTGAACACCCCACTCAGCTCAGCCTGCCAGCCTGGGCCAGATCTGGGCTGCAGCAATCAGCCTTCACAGCTCAGCCATGGCCCTGTGCGCCTCTCTGCTCCGTCAGGGATTTTTCATCGGCCTCGTTGGACCGTTTTATTCATTGTTTCCCTGATGTAGTGATTGATGTTCTGCTCTCTTAATCTGTGTGAATGATAAGTACTAGAGTGTGGATCGCACGTGTGTGTGACACTGGCCGCGTGGCCGGGGCCACTGCTGACTGCTCGCTCACTCCGTCTCATTTACATTTCAATCTCAGCCTCATGAATGTGAAGACTCTGGTCCAAAATTAATAACAGCGCAAGTGGGAGGTGGGCATTGGGAGAGGAGGGTGCGGGCACGCATAGCGGGTCTTGCTTTCTTCCTCCTTTTGTTCTTCACCAAAAGTGCCCTCATGCTTTCATTTCCCCCTCTCCCGCAGCCTTTCTCCAAGTCTCCAATGAATGGCATTACAGACAATGGCATATCTGGAGTGACACAAATTTATTTCAGTTGCACCGCCATAGTATATTTTCATAGAACCAGGGGCGATTTGTCTGGGGACAATTTAGTTTCCATAAAGGATTTAAATGGTTTCTGTGGAGATAGTAGGGAGAAATTTAATTTGTTTCTCATTTACTACAGCAGGTATGAAAAGGAGAAAAATTGGATGGCTGATGGGCTAAAAATTGGTGCTGTCCCTCTGCTGTATCCCCTAAAGGATTGGGGACTCTGAATCATATAGATTGAGTTCAACCCCAAACCCCCCACCCAAGCCGCCACACGTACCCTTCAACATACACCCCTCCTGCACCCCCCCCCCACAAAGCCGCCTCCAGCCCTACGAGAGTGGTAACCTTAAACCAACTTAAAAAGTAACCTTTGGGGAGGCTGCCAATCACTCCAAAAACAACGTTTCCATCGATCTGGCTGTCCCTGTGATTTATGACTTCATTTTACAGTAATTGAGAATTAGGGGGAAGATTAGCAAGGCTCAACACTTCAGCTTGATATGCACTCTGAGCACTGTAATTTGTCACATCGGGATGTTGGACACTTTCTTACTCACAAAAGGGAGGTTGGGGGAGGGGGGATGCCTTCTAATTGAATTTCCAGATAAGGCTGGAATTAATTTGACACTGTCGAAATTTGAATACAGCCCTCGTGCCTTCCCATTGTGAGGCGTAGGGGCCCTGTCGCACGCTGCTGGGCCGGCAGACAATATTGATCCAAATCACTTTGAGTTGAGGCCAACTGAAGTATGGAATCACTAAATCTTATTTACACTCATATTGGAGCAGTTCATCTGCAGCTATCCGGCGCAGATAAAGAATATTACCTTTCATTTTGTTTGACTGCGCCCAGATGAAGTTTTGGGTATTTCCGACTGGGGGGCAAACATAGCAAATGCCTGGAGTCAACAGTAGCGATTGAATTACCTGCCAACTTTAGAGGTCCATTGTCTGGGTAATTTGTCGTCTAAGTGGCACAATGAAAGCACTCCCCACCACTCTCTGAGCTCCAACTGTTATGTCATTCATAGCTGAGAGACAATTCAAGAGCTACTCTTTCTCTGCTTCTCTATGCTATGTATAGAACTGAGGTCTAGGAGGCACAACTTTTCTCCTTGTGCTCATCCACTCATCCAAGTGAATGCTAAACATGCAAGAGAAGAAACAAAAAATATCTCTGCATAACAAAGCTTCACAGATCTCTGTTCTGTCGTTCAGCACAAAAGACATGTAGAAAGCAAAAAAATCCCAAAATTTTACATATTACACAGTGATACAATGGTCTAATTTACATTCATTATATTGCAACAGTTATGGTCCTTAAATTTCCACAGATAAGAGTATTGAAATGAGCATGGGATTTTATCCCAGTTGAGCCCCATTGTGGCTAAGTGCTATTTTCAGTGGGTTGAGTTAGCACAGGAGCTCTTTAGCAGGCTAAGAGATGCATTTATCTGCTTAATGAACTTTGGGCTCTAACTTAATCCCACTAATGCCTGTGTGAGTCAATTAGCAGCAGTAGATGTGCTGTGCTATTTATGAGCCAAAGCAGGGCCTGGTTCTCCTCATCATGCTGCTGCTCGCTGAGGATTGTGCTGTAGCCCTTTTTTTCTCACAAATCATCTTTCCCGGTGCAGAGCACAAAGTTATGCTGGTCAAAACTGATCCCAGGTCTTGGCCAAACTAAAAATCAGTGTCAAGCTGCTACTTCAGTTGAATATTTTTCAAATTGGAAACATTTGTTGAAAAAAATCTGCATCTGTATTTTGCAGTTCTGCAAGTAGAACTGGCTATAAGAAGGAGATTAAGTTTTTGTATATTGCATTTAAGGCCTAAAGATACCAAGTTGGCTACTTATCAGGTGATCTCTACACATTGAAACAATGGTGTTTTCCTCCTTCTGCAAGTTCCAAAGTAAAATAGAAATAAACTATTATTAAGTATGTAAATAATAATGTAATAAAATTAAATATTTTCCCTGCGGTTATCAGATTAACTAGGCTCCTTGTGTATAGATTGTTTTGTCTATGTTGAGCTGCTAGTGAGCAATGAAGCATAAAAGGAGGGATCAGTTTACAATTCTCCACAAAGACGGTGGTACAGAGATAAAATTGACACTATAATTTTGATTTCAACTGAAGCATTCACATTAAAAGTCAGGCACAATTAGCATAATAACCAATAGCATTTAAACATAATAAAACAACCAATTAAAACAATCGAACAATTCTAGTTCACATCCAAAGGCAAAAATGCTAATTTTCTCTGTATTTGTAAGCCATACAGAGCCCTCCAAAACAGAGAGAAATGACATTTCATGACTATTGTGAAACAAGGTTACTAAAGGTCTTTTTAACAAAGGTCTGTCACAGGCATGTGACACACTGCAACAGCAATCAACACAAGAGCAAGACGAGGAAAGTCTCTGATATCAGATCGCTTAAAAATGAAAGTAACAAAAAGGTTCTTTGTAGTGATGTCATGAAAGTACTTTTGGTTCCCTGAAGAACTTTTTCAGTGGATGGTTCTTAAAAAAGGCAGTTGAAACCATATTACAGAAAAGGTGTTCAGGGAAACAAAAGCAGTTCTACCATGGGGTCGCTCCAAAGAATCCCTTTTGGTATATTCATTTTTAAGCATGCAGTAACATTTACATTTACATGCAAACTTCACTAATAGATTCACCATGGGCACTAGTCTTGATAATAAATAACCACTCCTCCTTGGTATCTCAGAACTCTCTGACACAGAGTAATTGAGCCTGACATTGTCTTGTAGCACGTTGGAAATGAGACGGGCAAGACATGTGTCTGAACACCCAACAGGTTCCAGAGGTGCATGTATGTGTCTAACCCTTCATTTTCCATTCAGAGCAAGGTGCTCAGCCTGGACCACATGGGGCCGGGGGAGCAAAGGAAGAAATGTGAGACAGAGAGAGAGAGAGAGAGAGAGAGAGAGAGAGAGAAAGTGAGAGAGAGAGAGAGAGAGAGATAGGGGGCGAAGAAGGGGAGGGAGATAACTGAGAGGCTGATAGAGACAGGCAGACAAGCTTGAATGGCCCATCAATAGATCCATCATGCTGGTAATTTGGAGCACATTTAACATACATCAGTTGAGTGGGCGCAATCTGTGTGTGTCTTGTCATGGACTCAGAGTAAATAACAGTTAAAGCTGGTGTCACCATTGACCCCTGTGACCTATGCAGCAGACGTGGGCACTAGAGCCCCCTGCACAGATGGAGAGGACAGAACTCAGCCCAGCGTATTTAACCATTTCACAACATCATTAACATTAAGCACACACTCTCAATTACACTCACACAGCCTTGTGAGTAGAAACATAATACACAGACATGAAGCTGTACTGGATGGCAATCAAACAACTAATTATAGTGATACAAATTAACAAATATATGTAATTTTTCACTTAATTAAATAGAATAAATATATACATATATAATAAGGCCGCTAATTGTTTTCAGTTTTCAAAGGTACTTTCAACAGTGCTTTCCTTGTTTGGCATCTCCATTAATATCCAATTTGAGGTATAAAACAATTTTAGAAAAGGGGAGGTTAAGTCAGGTATCAAGTTTAAATCAAGCCAAGTATAAGTGAAAGATAAACCGACTAATTACTCAATTATGATTAAAAATGATTACCAAAGGACTATTGTTAGTTGCAATTTATTATATATTTATTCTGATTTGAATGTAGTATTTCATTTTGGATAAAACTGAAAAAACCTTAATTGAGTGAGTGGTTTACAACAGTACTCCTCAGAAAGAATGTGGACTGATTTCAAGCATTGCTGGGATGAAAAAAATAAACAATAAATAAACAGACATATAAATAATAATCATGTACATACCTTTATTTGGTGTAGTATTACACTAAGATAATTTGGCTCTTTGTTAATAAGATTACTACACATCCAGACAAATTCTGACTGGAATAACATTAATATTTCAGTGCTCTAACTAATTTACAGCTCACTGACATGAGTGAATATAATCAGAGTCAAAGCAGATAAATTCAAAAAGACTTTTTTCCCCCTGCAGTTAAAAGACTGGACCGTGTAAATGCCCTTGGTCTTCCTCTGTGACACATGGAGACGACAGCTATTCGCTCCTATATGTCATTGTGGCAGAAAACAAACGATTTGTGGGCTTTGAAAACGCAGCACGGCACCACAGGGCAAGTCGTTGAACATCCCTTGTGCTCCAGACAGACTGGGTACCTGTATGAAGTGCAGCACCCGAGGCTAACCAGTTACTATGCCACTCACTCACCTCAACAAAGCTCTTGAACACACCAGAATCGAACTCTTATGTGTCGTGTCACATTTAGATTAGATGAGAAAGGCAAGGGCTACATGACTGAGGGGCTTGAAACAGGCTTCAGCAAACCTACAAAGACATACTGTAGTTGGGTTCAGTTTGTTTAGAAGCAAAGGCAGAGCTCAGTTCTAGCAAAGAAAAAAACTCGCTGTTTAGATTTCCATCATTTCACCTGTTTTTGAGACATAATGCACTTATGACAGAGTAGAAGATACGGAAACTTTCTATAAAGTCCCAGAAGAAGTTCTTCCATCCCATGGGATGAATTCTGAGAAGGGATGTTTGTTTTAAAAATGCCTAAAAAATCCAGCCTTTCAGACTTCAGAAGCAGCATCTCTACTGAGAAGAACTTCCCTAAAGCCAGACAACTTGTGCTACATGTCCAAAGGTATCTACACACTCCTTGTAATTAATGAATGAGTACAAATTACTGACAGAGGTCTGCAGCCTAAGGTTAAAATTATAAAGCCCTCCAGCATTGGGCTCAGGAGCAGCAGAACTGCACTCTCTAGAGTGGTGGAGCAGCATTTTCAGTCATGGACTAATCACGAAAATGTACCTGAACCGCACTAATGCTCTTGTTTCTGAAAGCAATCCTATCCTCACAGGAATGTTCCAACATCTAATGTAAACCATGGTGAAATTCAAAATTCACCTCTCTTCCTCACGCACGTGCATTTGAGGCACAAAAAGTGGCAGAAGGGCATGAAATAATATTGAATATATAGCTGACAGCTTGAAATAATAGTGTATATATGGCTAGTTTTGCTCCAAATCTCCTCCGTGCTTTATAATCAGGTATAAATTTGTGTTGGGTTCTTTGCTGTTGAGTAACATCCTTAAACAGTGACAGCGGAGACAGTGAGGCAAAAACCTCAAGCATGTCCTGAAAGAATGTTTACATCAGAATAACTGTGTTTAAACTCAGATGTATGTGTGAGTGTGGGATCTCTGCAACCTGTGCTATCATTTAACAAACTATCTTCTTAGTTGGAGAAAGACCTCACCGTTGAGTGTTTTGGTGAGAAAGATCAATCATCACCACTGCTGTCTATAAGTCACTGCGTATTTCTGTTTTGCTTCGATCTTGTTAACGACTCTGTTATTTCACTGTACCTTTTAAACCCTCAATGGGTGGATCTACATGCAGTTTGTGTGACAAGCTGCACTCTTTGGGAATTGAACATTAAATGCAGACACACTGTGAGTGAATACTGTGTTTGCGCTGCGACTGTGCTCATATGCCCCATAGAGTATCAGTCCATATCAGTGCATATTGTAAACGGCCTAAATGTCCCATGTTTAAATCCTGCTTCCTGGATTTAGGTCACAATTTGCCACTTTGCCATAGATCAATAAGGTTAAGTACCTTTTGCTGTCCCCTACACTAAATTCAGGCCAACACACCAAGAGATGTTTGACTCTACGATCTTTTCCCCAAACTATTGAACTCCTTCGCAGTCATCTTGCCCCTAACTCAATTACGGCAAATTAGAAACACAAGATTCTGCATATGCTAACTGTATTATGCTGATATAATTTACCCTAGGTTCTTGCTTTAAGTCGGCATGGGTCCCTAATAAAAATTGTCAGTTAAAATGAATATACAGCTTGTGTAATTAAATTTAATTGGATCTTGTCACATTGAATCCATGTTGTTTTTTGATCCTTGTTGAGTCTTGCTGCTCTAATGCTGCCTTTAGTTTGTGCGCTGCTACATCGAAAGCCGTGCCCTCAACCCAGGAAGCGCCAAATACATCTAGACCTGGTTTGAGCTCGAAGCCTTTGAACCTTGACTGCAATAGCACAGAATCAGGCTAATTTAGCTGTAGTTTATTTATTTAGAAATGCTGCGCAAGATGTTTTTTCCCCCTTCCACTCACTAAAGAAAAAAAAGTCTTGTTAGAGTTCATTAGGTTATTTCTCACAGACTGCTCCCTGTAATGCACATGCTTCAGAATGATCTGACATGAGCTTCATCAGTCTGCAGCATCATAAATATGGATGGGGGAACCACATTGGTGCTTTGGTAATTAAAAACTCTAAATCCTATTTCTGTTCGCCTCTGTAGCACAGTGTTACTAAATAAATTGAAATCTGTTTCGATGAAAGGGCTCGCTTTTAGTTTGGGTTTAGGTTTGAGACTGTGGCTGAAAATTGTGTGAAAAGAGTGCAAATGTGAACTTCAGCAGACTGTATTTAATGCTTTGGAGTCACACTCCACCAAACGACTCCAACAACTCCCTGTAAAAGAATTTTAGGCAGTGCTGTGCAGGGGTCATACAAGGAAATGATAAATGAAGCCATTTATCCAAGCAGAACACATTTATTTGCTCCAAAACACTATTATTAGAATAAAAACAAATATGCATATATTATGATTTTGTGTCTGTGGGTGAGTTACCTTAACCCTTTATCATCCATTACCTAGTTTTTCTCATCAGTATTTCTTTAAATTAAAGGTGTACTGGTTACTGAATTATAGGGAAATAACACTGGATTCTGCACAATTAAATGTAAGATGTGTGGAAAGTCAGATGTACCCAGGTGTAAAGAAAATTATTCAGATCAGCTTGATCTAAACTGCTCCATTCTAGAGAAACATACCAAGTATTGAATTAAATTGTACTAAACACACTGTTTATAGTCCCTTATTCTTTTATGCCACTTTACACCACTATAAACATTGAATATAAAAACTCAAGAGACACATGTACTTTCACTGGTCATTTTGGATTTCACACCAAACATATCCGAATGACTTTGTATTCTTTTAACCAAGATGTTAATACCTTTAAAATCATTTTACTATAAATGTTTTATTGCCATTTATTCTAATGCTATATATGTTTCTAATTTTCTAAAATGTCAAAGACTTTTGAACAGTGCTGTACTTAACAGACTTAATTAAATAAATCAACAGCCATATAATAAATGTAGGTGGGCTGTTGCAAAATAGGCTGAAATACTTTCTGAAATGTCTAAAGGTTTTAATCATTTGGAATGAAGTAAATTGAAAGATTTCTTTCTGTACCAGGCCCTGTATGAGGCTTTGTGCGCACAAATAAAAGTGCTAAATTGTACAGCCTGCTATGGCTTGGCAGCATACAAATGGCACCTGTGTCACCGCCTAGCTGAGCAAGGAATTGAACATGCGGTGCAATACCTTTGGAGCTGGGAAATCTTTATTCACAATAGCCAGGGCTGCTAAAGCACATTCGCTTTCAATCCATTAAAGTGTTCCATCGCCGGCTCCTCATCACAGCGGCCGCCTAATTTGACAATGACAAAGAGCTACTTGCCGATTTTAAATTTCATAATTTTAATCTGTCAAGTCTGACATTTAATTAGTGGCTTCCTAACCTGTGTCTGCCTCGCTTGTGAAGGGCATCGTTGTTCGGAAGCGCAACACAATCTCGCCTGCGAGAGTGGATTAATATATATGTACATTACCAGCTGCTACAAAGACAATACACAGAAAGGGGGCTATTAGTTCTTAATCTAGACAGATGAGGTTAATAATACTTTTAAAGAGCGGCTCTATTAAGGACTGACTGATTAAGACCTGCGCTGGCTTCTTCATGAGCTGCTGATTGGGACCTGGGCTGGAGCTTTTTGTTCTGCTCTTCGCCATCACAGGCAAATCCTACCGCCCCCCCTCCCACACCCCCACTCCTGACTCCCCCTCTTCCTGGCGACAATGAGCACCAGTCTAATGAGAATCTCAACAGGTCCCTGTGGGTTTAGCAAAGAATGGCTGCCTCTGAACTGACCATTAGCAATCGCATAGTCAGACAAATGTGGCTTCCTTGTGGTTTAGATATATTTTAACGAAACGGCGGTGTGGTGGGCAAAGGAATCAATTGCCATGTGCTCGGAAAATGGCAGCATTTGTCCCAGTGTCATCTCTTGACTGTAAAATGAATCCTGTTCCCCGGCAGCAGTTAAACAGTAACTAAAAGGTCTTTGCCCATTTTTAACCTCCACCGTCTGCGTGTTTCTCCCGCTCCCTCACTGATTTCAAGCAACCCGGCGCTCTGAAAGGTGTTATTGATTTGTAAATCAATAAGTAATGAGGCAAGATGGGAAGGAAATGACTGAGAGACGGAGAAGTTTGCAGACTGTCAGGTGTGCTGCTGTGGCAGGCAGCGGAGTCCGTGGGCAGCCTGCTAATTAATACCTCTGCGCTGGCCTCCGCTTACTCACCGCCGGTGGGCACCTTGGCTGCTACAACTCCACGCCACACACACACTTCTCCCCCAAACACCCCCCACCCCCACTTTCCAGGTAGCTTCCCTAATCAATATTTTCAAGCGTATTATTCTGAACATTCAAAGAGCATTCATCTTTCTCCTTTAATAAAAGACACTCAGAGGTAATCATACCTCTGAGAAATGAGAACACACAGACAAAAAATATTCTAACAGTGTTTAAAACTCTCAAAGGCACATTTTCATATCTTATACTGAAATTATGTCATGAAACTACTTGAATGCATAATTCTAAAGCCATGCAATCCAAAAAGATTAGGGAAAGAAATAAAGTGTCTGTGTGTCTGAAATAATTAACCCTGTTTTATGTTGTTGTATTACAGTAATCAAAAAGCATCAATTTTATTGCTCTCACCCACTCTTTTACGTACTAGGTGTCAGTAATTTATCTGTGCGATTACATCACATGCAGCACAAAAGATGTACACTTGCAATAACTGTGAAAGCACTTGTGTGATTTTAATATTTTAAAGGGAAATAATGTATAACTGGAAGAAAACTGTGAGGCCTCTGGAAATACTGGTGAGAGTTGGCAGAATTTGTGTGAACTGTAAATTCATGGAGGGTCTGACAATAAGACGTCGGCTGAGGCCGAAGAGGAATTTTGTCCGTGGGGTGTTTTTTGGCCCACTAGTGGCTGAATGTGGACCTCCCAGCTGAATGTGGACCTCTCAACTGAATGTGGACCTCTAAACTGAATGTGGACCTCTCTTACAGAGCTCATGCCTCTGCATCACACATGTGCTCATAAAGACTATGAGCTGTGTAAAGTTAACACACAGATGAATTCTGCTGAAATGCCTCGTCAGCTTGACTTATACTGTTACATGAATCAGTAGACACTTTATTTATTTATTTGTTTGTTTGTTTATTTATTTATTTATGCGGGGCTGCAACATTGCTTGACGTTATGATGATTTCAGGAATACAAATGTGGGTGCCTTTTATTAGGTCTTCCAATTATGCATTATTAGTCCATTACAGAAGTAATCAGGTTCATCACTTTGTCATTATTATCCTCATTAAGCCTGTATGCAGATCTATTTTTACTGATCCTAGATGCCATTCCGGACCCTTTCTACAACAAATGTTATCTTAAACCTGCTGAGTGGATGACTGCTTCTTTCAGAGTGTGTGTTATGATCATTACGACAGATCCCTCTCTCCAGTGCTCGGATACTTAATCCCTTAAAGTGGGGTAGTGGGGGAGGAGGGGTGGGCAAAGTGAGAATAAAAGCTGCAGAGCTGGAACGTATGACAATTAAACAAGCAGTAGGACAGTCAATGTTATCCACATGTGCTGGCAGATAGAGCCGCTGGTGGATGAAAGTGCGCGAGTGGTCATAAACGAAGATAATGGATGAAAAGGAAGAAAATACCACCTGCTTAACAGATATAAATCATGTGGCAGTGTAATTGATAATTGATAAGGGGCTAATTTCCTGCAGAGGGGGGAAACTGTAACTCATTCGGGCTCCCTGCAGGCATAATCGACTTCCCAGTCACATCTGAGCACTGGACTCCCACTGCATCGCACTGCGTCTCATTCCCATGATGAGCAGCTCTGCGAAAGCGATTTCTCTCCTGAAGATAAGTACGTCTCTGCGTACGCGCGAGGCTATCTGAAACACATTGATGTGAGCTGCGGACGGCCTCTTCGCGTGCAGGGAAACATGCGCCGCCTGACTGCTGCCATGTCGCCACGGCCCATCTCCCCGACCGCGCTCAGATAATCTACAGTTAATCATATGAATATGATGCAACCCACCGCTCATTACTGGGCCCATTATCCCTTAATTAGCATGATTAAAATGAGTAATAGAGACGATCCCCCCCGCCTTGTTTTGACTGGATCTCTCTTCTTGATGTCATGAGTTGGGAGACATGAAAAGAATAGCACATCAAAGGCGGAGGGGCTGAATTAGTGGGGGATTTGCAGGTGTGGATGGCGCGCGTGTCGGGGATCACCCCATCCTGTAATTCTTTCCCAGCGAAACACGGGCGCTCTCGCCGGGCTCCTGCTTCACTACAAACCTCTCATTAGAGGCACAGGGGCTGGAGCTAGAGGCTCTAATTAGGAGCTGATCTAAAACTTTCTCTTCCTTTCAGTCTCGCTAAAGCAGGCCCTCATCACTCAAAGTACCCCGGTCCAGAGCACAAGCACATCCCAGAGACTGAGGCGAGAACACAGCCGCTTTGACGCATTTTCTTGTCTCATGTTTATGCGGACAAACGTTCTTTCGGCTTTAACAAGGACAAGGCTAAAAATAGGCTTGAAATTTGAATGACTAAAAGATTATGCAATTTTGTCTTTAATTAGCACGGCTAATTATCATTGCATGTGGGAACACAATCTCTAAACAAGCAACTTTACAGGAGGAAGAAAAAATGCTCTCAACTTTCAATGTAATATCATTTTAAATACATGGTAGCAGGTGATTTCAAATTACGTAAAACTTTAATATCATGACATAGTAAAAATGTTTATCTTTGTGATCATGCTTAACTCTCAAAGGTATAGGCACTAATTTAATAACAAATCTACCCAAACCTGAATTACCCAATTCTGTGCTATTAAAAAATATAGCTTCTGATGAAACCTGATTCCATAATTATACAATTGTGTAAATAACCTAGTTATGAAGTCAAAAAAAAGGGTGTGCTTGGAACATATTAATGTTATGGTCAAACTTGGATAAAAATGATAGTACAGGAAGTTTTTTTTTATTGTGCTTTTGTTTTGGTGGGGGTGGGGGTGGGGCTTGCATATTAAAAACGCATAACATGTTTTGCTCCCAGTTGCAGAACCTGGAGTTTGTTGCTGCCATAATGCAATGTTCATCATGCATATTCAAATGTCCAGACAAGGCACCTTACTTAGACATTCATATTCTAATTTATATACAATTTCCTTAATGTGTCCGGGAAGAGTGGGAACCCTCATTTGTATTCATTATTTTCAAATAAAGAGCAAATCTCTATGAAACAGAGGAAAAAACAAATCAGTGAATAAGAAAATGTGTAAACAATCATAAAGGATATTACTGAAGCTAAGGGTTTAACAATTTTCTTTCTTTAACTAGTGTAATTATGCTCTCCACGCAGCTGAAACTCGCTTTCCTGTAAGACAATATTGACTTTATCACTGAAGTCCTTTATCATTTTGATATGGGCCACTGCTTTTATGAGAAATGGGTCAATAAATGCCTTTGGTACAGAATTACTGAGTACAATACTGATGTTTTTCCTCCATTAAAATTTCCAATTTTAGTATTACATCCACATGGGATTCAATTCACAGCATGCATTTTGTATCACATTTAAAATATCATTTTTCCTGAAGGACACTGAATAAAACAAAACCTTTATGTGATTATTATCTAGATTCTATAGAATATTAATGCTTTGTCTTGCTTTTAAGGGGAATGTGTATGGTTCACATACATACATATGCAAGCACGCACACACACACACCTATCACCTTTTTTCAAAGCACGTTTGTGTGTGTGCTTGTTTTGGGGCGTGGAGTTCATGCCCCACCTCCCCCTTCCTTTGATTTAATCTGTGACTCCCCGTAGGATTATTAGGATTCTAATTCAATCTGAATTTCAGGAACTTGTTTGCTTGGTTACCTGTCATGCGGCATCAGCTTGTCATATTAGTGCTGATCGTTCCCTGAACCTAATCTTCTTTATACAATTTCATTGGGTGGTGGTCTATAAATCATTTCATAATGGGCCTGACATACCCGGGCCTAGGTAAGTAAACAAATCAGGTTTGTTTTACGTTAGGCAGCAATGAACTTGGCTTTATCAACTTCGTATTGATTCACACACACCACAAGGTCAAAATTTCTCCAGCTCCTCATTAATGTAAGTAGGGGTCAGCACTTAGCAATTAAAATATTTCACAATGCAAGGAAACCAGCATGGTCACGTGTTCTCCATCTTTTCCAGAGGCCTTAGCTTGTAAACCAGAGAAGTGCCATGTAAGGTCGCCGGTTTATAAAATACACCCCAAAATAATATGCGTACTTCTAAAGAGAAACAGTTTTATGCCCCATGGCTTTGAAAAACAATTTTACAATGTAAAACTAATTTTAATGTGTTAATTAAACAGTAATAATGCCATGTTTTTATTTCCACTCAATAAAACAGATTACTCTGCCTGTGAGGACTGGTTGCACTTGGTATGTCATTTTAATTTAAAAGTGACATTTTATATCAGCTCTACCCATGCCAAACCAGAGGAAAATCTGTTTTGTTGCGCTGTAAAAGCAGATGCAAAACACATGCTACTTTATTCCTGTTTCATATTGTGTGAAAAGGCTGTGTTTTCTTAGAAAAGGCAAATATCATTAAATGATTCTGGCTCATTGGAGCATAATTAGCTATCCTGTTGTGGCGTTCAGGTTATTTCCAATTAAATACGAATTAAAATATAAATACTCTTAGGCAGAAGAAAGGTTGTGCAGGGTTTACAGTGAAAAATGTGTTATCAGTCTCTAGAACTACTTAAAAGAAGCAGAAATATTAAAAGCTTAAACAAAGTTCTGGTGCTCTACAGTCCAACAAGTCCCACACCCAAGCCACACACTACTACATTATTTCCTGTAGAGGATGTGTACACATAGAAAACCAACAAAACATCAAAAAAGATTATAAGATTGTAATTATTATTCTGGCTACAGCATTTTTATGAGGATGTGTTAGGTATATACAGCAAGGTTCCATTGAATAACTGCACATTCTGTTTCAAAATGACTCAATGCCAAAGTGAATTTCAGCATTTATGTTCTTTCTGATGTTCAACTATCCAAAAAAAAAACCCCTAAAAATATATGCATGAGAGCTCAAAGACATTAAGCAGTTCAATTCAGCATTAAGAGATCTTTTCACACCAATATATCTCCCTAATACAAGCAATTTCCTGGAGCTTTAAGTCTTGAGAAGGGATTTAGCTGCAGTGGACACCACTTTTTGAATGAATCCCAATGTTTGCCAATAAGAGGGAGATTAAACTTGTCGGACAGCAGGTAAGGCAGCTTGAGAGGTGCCTTCATTCATTCAGTCACTCTTAACCCTAATGACCCCCTGCCACACACACAGACAGCGCACACATGCATACACTTGCGTATTGAGGTGCAGAACACAAATAGGCCAATTAGGTCAAACATGCTGGTCTGAAATGAATACAAACTTGGAATTAAGTGCCTTTGGTACAGAATTACTGAGTACAATACTGAAAATTTCCAATTTTAGTATTACATCCACATGGGATTCAATTCACAGCATGCATTTTGTATCACATTTAAAATATAATTTTTCCTGAAGGACACTGAATAAAACAAAACCTTTATATGATTATTATCTAGATTCTATAGAATATTAATGCTTTGTCTTGCTTTTAAGGGGAATGTGTATGGTTTTCAGCATTTACATTCTTTCTGATGTCCAACTATTAAAAAAAAACCCCTAAAAATATATGCACAAGAGCTCAAAGACATTAAGCAGTTCAATTCAGCATTAAGAGATCTTTTCATGCCAAACTTGGAATTAAGTGGAAGAAGGCTTAGGCTAGTTTTTTTGGATCAGTGATGAAGCCACAACAGAGCCTACAAAGAATGAGAAGTCTAAGAGTATAGTATGGGGGGATGCTTTTAATTTTGAATCTTCAACTATCCATTCAAAAACTTATTTAACTAGTCATTCACCAAAAATCTACAAAAAAGTATTCCAGACTTATGAGAAAAGTACTTAGTTTGCAAGCACTTGATACATTTTTTTGCACTACAAAATAATTTTTGTTGTATTGCAGTACATACCAACACTGACCACTTTCAGAATCTCTCCTCTTACAGAGAATTTAAACTAGTTCTGGCTATTGAGGCTTCCATGTACCAATTTGATCAGTTATCAGTCACTGAGAGGCAATGTTTATAAGGCTATATGCTAGTAGAAAGTAGAACTGTCCTCTCTGTGTACCAGTGACCTTTTCAAAGAGATAGGTATAGCCACAGAGCCACAAAACATTCATTTTATCTCGTTTGTAAAGGTTATTCCTGATTTTTCTTTGAAGTTGTTGGTACCAAGTAAATGAGATATTCTTAGTGTTTGCTGACTGGTGTGCTACTTTATTTACCACAAGTTTGACTGATTTATATATCGGTCAAATGGTACTTTCCTATCAGAGATGGTGGTTCTCAAAACCTATCCTGCTTCCCCTGCTTGTACGCTACTGTGTTTTTTCTGCTGTTGTACTTCAAGCAGTCAACCAATTTACTTGTCTACACAACCCCTTGTGTGTAGTTAGCATCTAATTGGATGTCAGCCCAGTATGACATTATCTTAATCTATAGTTTATTTTTTAACCACTGTTTTGTATGAAACCACTTATACAACCACTGTATATGAAAACATGAAAATGTCTTCATGTATCATGACCCCATAATTTTCACCAAATCACCCATCCTTAGTGCAGATTGTGCCATGGTGACTTGCAGCTACACACTGATCAAGATGATAACAGGAGAGATGCTGCTGTCATTTTTTCACCAAAGGTGCCAAGAAGGTGCCACAGCAAAAGACAAAAAATGTCACAATGTGCCTTTATTCTTCTTTTTCCCTTCTTTTATTTTTTGTATATGCATCCTGTTCCGCCCCCTTTTTTGGAGAAAACATTTCTTCTAGATGTCGAGCTTGAACTCAAATCACTGCTGGCATTCAGCAGATAATCTTCTCAATTATATTGCCTGTTGTGCGGTGTCTGATAGGCCCCTTTGCCTTTTAATTCTTCCCCTGAATGTGTTTACTGTTGACAATGAGAGGTAAACAAGGGGAGAGAGGCTGAGAGGTGTCTCAGGAGGCAGGGGGAAAGCCACATGCGAGAGGAGCCACAAAAACACTCCGACTGAGCCGCCACAAACTGCTGCCTTTATGCTTCTGACTGACAGCAATTACTGAAATGCTCTGATAGCGTGCAACAAGCCTGCACCAGGACGAGTCTCCACCAAAATAAATAAATAAATTAAAAAAAACACAACTGTTTACCTTTTACTACTCACTCCAAGCCACATCAATCAATCACTCAAGCGTTTGGCAGGTGCTTCACCAAATGACATGCCACAAAACCACATCAGTGTGTTCGCAGATTTAAACAAAAAAGGAAGAGATGGACGGCCTCTAGGTGGTACCAGAGTGAGGGGTGCACAATCTGAATCCTGGAAAAAAAATGCTTAGCAGAGCAGAGTTTAGGCCATCAGCTGGCACTCAAGGTATTAGGATTCTTAGAAAACCACATGAAAAAATGGGCACCACATATTGCATTCCAAAAAAGAAGACTGTGTTACAGCTCAAGTGCTGGGACAGACATGTTCTTGATACATTACTGTGGAGAGTTTATAGCATGTTCATTTACATGCAAAGCAAAACAGTTCCTACAAACCTATTAGTATGTGTCTTTACACACAATTTCACTTCGGTACTTTTATTGGTGAAAGGATATTCAAAGCTAACAGGAGAGAGAGAGAGAGAGAGAGAGAGAGAGAGAAAGAGAGAGAGAGAGAGAGAGAAAATGTCTGGCTCTGTGACAGATCTATTCCAGAAAATGAAAAGCAATGTGAAGTCAGTCAGAGGACCCCCCCTCCCACCCTTACACCCCTAAAACGTCTATCTCCTGTCTCCACATTTGGAGTGGTCAATGAGTGGATCATGAGGGGGCAATGCAATCAGAGCGGGAGCCAGATTAGTCTCTGTCTTGGGACATATCCTTCTTCTAGAGGCTGACAGAGGACATCTGACCTAACTTGTGTGGAAAGTGACTCTAATTGTCATTTCAGTAGACAAGAATCTGCAACCATTCAAGAGATGCTCTTGAAATTTAGCGAGCTACTTTATCATACGGACAGTGCCAGGCAGGGAGACCTTATTGGAGGAGACTTTTATGCTAAGATGGACTCCTTAAATTGGCAGGGCGCATCATGCTGTGCTTAACATGCATACATTATGGGGAAAAGCTTTTTAGTGAAGGCCCCAAACAACATTACCTGACAGGTAGACTTTAGGAGCGCTGCGAGATCTATTCTCCCTGCCTCATCTCCTCAGTGCATACACGGACGATAATGCTAAAACAAGGCGGAATATGTTGGAAATGCTCAATAACATTTGTATGATATGGTTAGCGTGTCATTTTAGTTACGGGTTAATTCATGCCACACTAATGGAAGCTATCAGTGCTGTATGCTTCGCTCTGGTTTTAGCATGAACATGGAACAGGGTTTAGAGCCATGCCATTTCAAACCAATTTGCCAGAGGAACTCAACTGACAGAGAGCCTACAGAAACATATTTAGTGAAACCAAGTTAATTAGACAAATATGCAAACACACATTTAAATAGTGCGATTTTAAATGTAAGTCATAATGAACCTATCAAGAATGGTGGCCATCAGTAAGATGAGGCACCACACACGCTTCAGTAAAGTTATCAGAAACATGGAGCTGGACAGAGAACACCAGAACAGCTGTCCCTTCACACTTTTAGATCTCCAAAAGGAGGGATTTAAATCACTTTGGATTTCAGCTGGCCCCCAAAGGTGAAATTTCAGGGCTTTGTGAAGTACAGTCTTTGAATCTAGTCTGTAAGTGCCTGTGGGGCTTTAAATGGTTTTGGTTTTAAAAAAAAGAAAGAAAGAAAGAAAGAAAGTTAAGCTGTCCTATTGAATTCATTGAACATTCATGAAAGCAAGCCTTCTCTTCCCATGCAGCAGTGGAAATGACTTCCAGACATCACCAAAGCAATGCAGGCTTAAAAGACGTGAACATTCATACCTTTAAGTCAGGTACCTCTGTTTTGCCCACGGGCTAAATTGAACTATTTAGTCTCTGTAGGATGAGAGCAGAGCATTTATTTGAGAGACGCCATCATCAAATATATGACAATGAACAATTCATGTGATTCTCTCTGAAAGGAAAACATTCAGAATTTATCTCCATATAATTATTTTTTTTGTTTGTGTTTTAGTCATGTCTACATTTCAGTATAAGAGGAGCTAACACGCTGAAAATGAAGATACTGAATGCACACTGGGGTATCTTTTAGGTTTTATACAGTGACTTAGTTCTATGGCAGCAAATGCAGATTTCTAGAGGAATGGCTGGCTTGTTAAATAGCTTTTGGGGTGAATTTTATGTATTTCATCAAAGGGGACTATTTCATTCTGACAGTGCACATAACAAGAATGAATTTCACAATCCCCTTAAACAGATACAATATCTGTTCACCGTCATCTATAAGACTATAATGAAAGTCATTTTCTATGTATCAGAGTCAAACAATCTGAAAAAAGTGATGATCAAAATCCATGAAAAAAGATCAATAAAACTTAACTACCATGGCACTGCAACAAAAAGAATGGATTGTGTTATATTCTCTTCATATGAGGTCACCCTGTGCAGCAAAAAGATTCAGATGTCTTTTCTTGCCCTTTCACAACACCAGACCCATCAGTCATAATGCAACCCCTTCCCATGTGCATATCCAGTCTTTTTGCTAAATTTCCATTATGCAGGGTAACATATATCACCAGAATTTGCACAGCATTTGACAATAAATGAGTTACGCGGTCATTTGTCAGATGCTGAAACTGCCAGGCTGAAACGGCTTCAGATTCTTTTTTTTTTTTTTTTTTTTATCATTTGCAATTAGTTTGGTTTTAATAACATCCACAATTAAAGTTTCTGTCTGCATAATTCATGACACCCTGGTGCTGGTGTCAGAAATCAAATGCAACAAATTAAAAATAACAAGTTTGAGACACTGTGATTCAATTAAGAGCCATGGAAACACTGGGCCATGCATAATTGAGGGCTAGCATGGTAAGACACATGTCAAGCTTGTCAGCTCTGGTGGCACTA
Source organism: Bryconaethiops microstoma (assembly GCA_037577275.1). NCBI lineage: Eukaryota > Metazoa > Chordata > Actinopteri > Characiformes > Alestidae > Bryconaethiops > Bryconaethiops microstoma. Next base: position 6,921,335 of record JBBJLS010000002.1, read on the forward strand.
TTGGATTTGGCCTGCCTCTGCCACTTAAATCAGCGCTGTTAAAAATTGTATGTTACATTGATTTCTTATTTTTATTTGTATAGAATAGGAATAATGCTGCAGTGAACGTCAGCGGTGGAGTAAAGACATTCGAGCTATCGGAGCTCCCGGAGGTTCATCTGTAAGTGTCTCACATAAATTAAAACAAATCTGACTTATATTGATGACTTATATTGATTTAGGACTGTTACGTGGATTGCTATTTAAATGCCCCTTTCCTCTTGACATCCACAAGGGAAATTTCTCCTTTGTGGTCTGTGCTGCACTTCAGCAGACCTTGAGTTGCTTTGCCTTTCATGAAACGTGCTGGGAAATAGTCTCATGTATTAATGATGGAGACGGGGAGTACTGATTCCACAGCATGTCTGTAATGCACGATACTAAAATAGACCAAAACGCTCTTATCCGAGCAGCAAAGGTTCCAACAGAGTTCATCAATTCTAAAGCTGGCTTGCTTCTGCCTGAGGAGGGAAAGTTCTAAAGCTCTGCAGCTGTGAGCATGTGTTGGATATAAATTTGGAGGCAGGAGCCATCCAGGGGTGATAGCGATGGCCACATCTGGATTTTTCAGCCGGTGCTTGAAGAATGAAACATGGATTGGAGTTGAAGCGAACTGTTCGCCAACACAATGGTTCGGAGTCCAGAAGGCCATTATAGCTATTACTGTTATGACTAATATCATTATTCAATTAGTATCATCTTCACTATCCACAGTCTTTGGTATGTTTGATAAAACAGAGAGCTCCGTTCTATGTGTGCCCGTGAAGGGCCTGAATGTGAACCTCCAATAACAGGAGAACTGTGCACATGTGTGTCAAACGCTGTTGAGCTTATGCTGCGGTCTTATAGTCTGCAAGTCCTTAAACAACTCTGTACAAACATTATCTCTAATAATGAAATGCGCTTGGTCTGTTGTTTAAACAGTTTTAACAGCAAACTATCTAATGAACCAAAAACTCACACAGCTATCATAGAGGGAATAATAAGGTAAGTGTTCACTGGGACTTCATTTCTCTCCTGTACAGTCGTGTAGGAGGAGATTCCACAAACAAATGCACATGGTTTGAAGAACCAGTCTGTTGAAATTTGGCTTTAGTCTCAAGGCTGAAATGACCCTGGAGGTGAGTGTTTGTCTTGGGCCAATTTCAAAGAACAATTTTCTCTCTTTTCTTTCAAACTCTTTTCTCCCCCCCCCCCCCCTCTCTCTCTTTCTCTCTATCTCCCTCTCTCTCTTTTGGCTGGAGCAGACATTCTTGTCAAAGTTCTTTTCCACAGGCATAAAACTACACAAGCGCACACAGACTGTCAGCACTTGAGACCCTTCTTGAGTGGCTGCAGATTAATTAGCTAATTATCATGAGGGCCTTAGTGGGGTAGACATGATAAACTGACATCAACTTATGGCCATCATGACCACTCAAACATTCTTCTTCAGCTTGTAGGATTAACTATTGCAAATATTAAATATTTTATTGCAAACAATGGCTAATTAACCAAATGTCATCCATTAAATAAACATCATTGGATCACTTTGAATCACTTCAAAACAGAGAAGTGTCCATGTTGTTCTGTCCTCTGCCACAATGAGCAACATCCACTTTAAAATAATGCCAAACTAAAATGCCTGTGGTCACATTTCATCATTATTAAATGTGAAAAAATAAGCAACACTGCAGTTTCTATGAGACTAGGTTTATGAAACACTTGCATGGTAACAATAATAGGAAAAGCCTTACTGATTATTGACATCTGGGAAATGGGAATAATTTCAGCGCAGAGAAAAAGTAATTTTCATTTAATCAAACACTGCAGCGAGGCTTATGTGATAAAACAGCCAAAAGCTACATTGCAGAAAGCAGCAAGAGCTGATATCAGGACTTTCTATTAGGGAGGGAGCATGTGTGATTGACGGACAAGTGACTCGAATTGCTTACGACTTTCTTCTGAGATAAGATGGGTGAAGATCACTGAAGTCAAAACACATTTCACATTTTTTTGGTGGCCAGATCTGAAGTGCATCCTGCAAGACAAATCAGATACATTTTTGTTGTAAATATGGTTGTTATTAGCTTACTGGTGAAAGGCTATGTCTAGCATTCTTAGAAGCAATGTAGAAGCAAACAATCAAAACAGAGCAACACTTTGCTTTTCTCGGCATGCAATTCCTGACACAGTAATTACAACTGACTAAGGAGCAATAGCTCCCTGAAGCATCCTCCTAGTTTCTCCACAGAGTGGCTAATTGTAGCCAGACATGCTAACCTTGGAGTGGCCTGTGTCCTTGCAGTAACCCTCGGACCTCTCTCCCTCTCACCACGCCATATGGGAAAATTTTTCAAGCTGATTGCTCCAATCTGATTAAGGGAAGTTATGTAGCTGCCATTTATTGGTACTCTTGTGAACTACTGAGCAGCTGCCTCGCAAAGGTTCCCATTTAAGACGCTTTCTGCCTGTTCTAATTCCAGCATGTCCATTAGAGGCAGTCAGATAAGTGCGATTGGCCAGCCTGCACTGTGCCAAAGCTGATTTCCAAATCAAAAACCCTGGCACAGGGACAACTCTTTCTTGGTGGGTTCAAAAACTGCCATGCCTACTTAACAACAGAGTGGGACTTTAAACACGGATATGAATGCATGGAGAAAACTTCGGTGTGGAGGAATTCACCCACAGAGGCTAACTTTCTGGAGATAAGCTCAGCGTGCTGCTTTTTTTTTTTTTTACCTTGTTATGTGCTAATGCTGTTAGTGTAGTTCAGCAAAAGCTGGAGTTGGCCCGAGGAGGTCTCCACAAGTAGGGAATTAAAGCATTTAGCCATCTCCAGACACTTAGCGCCAAGCACGACAAATGAGCCTTATGGCCCGAGTGTTATCTAATCTCCTTTGCATTTCCTTTTAAGATCATGAAAGAGGAATCTAATTGCGGCCTGATTGTGTTGGTTTGCTAAAATTCTCATTTAGACCACAGATCCTGGCAGTGACCTGACTGGTCAGTGAGATTGCCCTCAGCATTTGTATAACAGCAGGCGCTGGAGCTGAAAGCCATGCCTTAAAATGAAGATGAATACATAAATGGGGACCCCAGACAAAGGCCAATAAAACACTAGCCTCTATGCTAGTGGAATGTGACAGAATGAACAAATGAACTAGGTGAAGGGTCCAAACCTCTGTCAGCAAAATTTACAGCCATAATGTATAAAATGTTAGTACTGAGATATTTTGCATGGAAAACAGTACTGTTACACATACAGGTCCATCAGTATAGCCTGTTTTTCCATTCATGATACTGTTATGTGACATTGCAGATAAGTGACTGCCAAATTACATGCATATTAATGTTACATGCATTCTAGTGTTACTGTTGTATGCCATCTTTTAAACACAAAACCAATAAATTTTAGTGCACTAAATTCCACTACCATATCCGCAGGACATCATGGTGTTCATAATGAGGACAACCAGGGGCGACTAAACACTTCTTCATATCTCCGTGGGAAAACAACTTGTGCAAATTGTTATTAGGTATAGTACGTTTCAAAAAACGGAGAAACATAAAATATGATATGACAGCTTGGGGCTTTCACTGTGGGGGAACATACTGAAACAATTGTTTCCATATCTATCTTCACCAAACGCTCGTCTGTAGCTCCATCAGCACAGGCTGTGGGAGTGAAAGGTTGAACAGAGCTTGCCTAGGGAATCTGCTGGCCGCTTTAGGCCTTTTTATACCTCTCTAAAATGGTAGCAATTTAGCAGCAGACATACCAACACAGCACCCAACACAAAGCTTACAGTCACAAAAGAGCTGAGTTTGGAGTCCTTTTATGTTTAAACAAAGTACACGTGCCCACCAAGCTGCATCATCTCTGCCAACCTCAGTTCAGTCTCAGTCGTTAAACAGACGGGACACAGCCCACTGGGAATATAATGAAAGGACCATCCTCTTCAGCGTGATTTGAACAGTTCAATTCACTGCTGGATCCGACTCAACTCTGACAATTTAGCTTACAAACTGGAGGACATAGCTTAGAAAAGGCAGAGAGTGAATTACACACTGTTCCTGCTAAAACAACAACAACTTTTCTTATTACTAACAAGAGCAGGGTGTTTTAAAGGATGAAGAACGGAGTACTTGACATTCAGGCATTCAGTGGACATCAGTAGGAAATCTAGTGGGTTCACGCCAACATCAGGTTCCGTAGATATTAATAACTTAGTTTTTCCATCTAGACCAAATCTGTGCTAGCCAGATACTGGCATGCAACATAATAAGAAAGTCCCGCGATACATTGTTCAAAGTTAAGTACTATCACGACCAGATACGATTTCTGGACATATTTCTGTGTTACCACAGTAAATTCATAATGTTTATAACCACTTCACGTGCAATAAGAGATCTTGAACTTAAATCACACTAAAAATTGCATAATATACAGCTTCAGCAGCTCATAACTAAAAATGCCATAATGTTTATAATAATTTCTGTCATCCTAAGCATTCACTCTCTGTCTTTACTAAAGCAACATGCACATTAAGCTCATTTTTGCACACTTGCACATTAAGCTCATTTTTGCACACTAAGCTCTTTTGCGCATCCATCTACCTCATCCTTTAATTTATTTCCTTTTTCTGCTCCTTTGCTCCTTTGCACATTTCTTTCATTGCAAATGCATAGTTTATATTTATCTACACCTGCACATCACACTTGTCTTCACTTACTTATTTGTATTTCTTATCTTGTTCTTTTTTTATATATATATATTTCTTTATTTTTATTTCCTTTTATTCTTGCTTCTATTCCCACTATCTCTATTATTTATACCAGGTATATTAGACATTAAAAACATTTGATGTAATAATATAATAATTTCTACAAATCTGACAGGAGCTACTGGGGCACTGTGGTCTATTTTAACCAGACATGTGAACCGTTACACAGCACTTCTGACAGCTCCATCAATCAATCACATTTCTGATGGAGAAGCAGGTGATCTTGGACTTCACACATATGCTAAAGCTGAAAGTACATGAGAGGAGCCTGACAACCCAGACACAAATGGATGCGATAAGACAGGTGTCAGTATAGCCATAGATCAAGACTATTGACATTAGACAAAGGGCGATACAGAGCCCCTAAAATTTGCTTCATTTGAAGGCACAGCATAGTCAGGTGAAGGTCACAGTCTGCTGTCAGTTATCTGCCAAGGTGCGTTACATGAGGCTGTTCCAGTTGACATGGTGAATTCGACTTAATGATGTACAGGTGACAGTTCTGCTTCTCCCTTCTTATTCATATTTGATGACCTACAAGTTGCCTATTTAGTTGCTGCACTACAGCAGATCAGAGGGGAGTACACACCAACCATAAAAAACTGATACAGAAATCACAATTTTGTTCAATACAATGTTAGGAAATAGACCTTATGCATTATGGCAATATACTGCCTGTATATTTATCAGGTAATCTGAATGTGGAGTACCGCAAAGTAGTCCAATATACAGGCACTGAAGATGTACTTAAGTGGTCTCTTAGGTACATCTTCATTGCCTGTATGTTCAAGTAAATGAGCCCCAGCCTTTGACTGTTTTAGTTAGATCAATATTGGACATCCTACAGCTTAATCCCTCATCAGAAACCATGAGACCGTCTTACAGGGTAATAAAACCTTAATGTGCTCAAATAATGGGAGTGAGGGTGAGAAGCTCATCACAAGTACAGCATGGCTGGAAACCTGCTGCGCGGCACAGCATAGTGCTAGTAGCACCAAACAGACCAGGTTCTTGGTTGACCTGCACAACGTTAAGAGTGTCTTTAGCTGCCCCTGGGTCTTCCATCCAAGGGTCTGACAGAGGCCAGCTTGTCCACCCTGTAGGCTTTGCTCCCAGGGGATGGAGAAAATTGAATCCGCTCAGGCTGTGTAGACAGCCACACAAAAGCTAGGCATCCAGCAGGTGGCCCTATGCAGATAGCCCTGCTGTGGGGGGCTCACTATGGCAGGCTAAGACTCTCCTCAGGGGCTGCGGGCGATCTCCCACCAGTCCAGTCACAGCAGAGCTAAAAGGAACAGGCAGGGGATTGGTAAGAGTGGCTCCTTTCAGTGGTGCAGTGAATTACAATGGCCCCTCTCTGGGCTAAAGCAAACACCTATCACAACAATGAGCTCATTAGTGGGCAGATGTCTGCAGTGCTACTCAACCATGCGTAGCACTCTCAAACCACCAACCCCTATTCAGATACACACTCTGCTCAGAGGATAAATTCTCTCACTGCACTTTTCCAGGCCTGCAGCATGTGGAGATTGCAGATACACACTGATACAGAATTTCTGGGACATGAGGATAATTGATAATTGTACTCAATAGGAATAAATGTTAGTTTCTTTTTTCTTTGGTATTCTGAGTTTAAACTAAAATCTCTATATGATATGCGGCGTGCTCAAGACAGGTAAAAGAGGAATCACCACTTAACTGTATATATATATATATGTACATACATATGACGAGAGATTTTCTGTCATCATCCTTGGTGCACATGACCAAACAATACTTTACTTTTATCAAGGCCACAGTGAAGTTCATTGTGAAACGCAGTGTGACTTAGTGAGACCAACGAAATATTTCTTATTTTGTAATAGAACATTAAACTTCAAACTATGAGCTTTCATAGTCTAACTAAAGCTTAGTTGGAAAACATCTATTGACAAAATAAATCAGTATAATGTACTATTATTTAGATGAATATACCCAGATCACTGCCGTACATTAGTGCACAGTCAAGGGTACTGAGAAGTGTGGGTTTTCTAGCACTGACACTGTATGCATTATGAAAACATTTATAAGCTAAGGCAACCTTAAAGAAATGTGTTAAGTGAAAAAAAAAATATATACATA
>JBBJLS010000002.1:6947705-6963318 GCA_037577275.1 Bryconaethiops microstoma
TATATATGTATGTATATGTATATATATGTATATATATATATATATATGTATATATATATAGGATAAATAGGGGGCAGCTAGGAAAGTGTTACAATGGACAGGTGACAACACTAATCAAGGGGCAGGACCAAGGCAGAACTATGACTTAAAAGCTACAGGCTAGAAGGGGCGACACAGGGTGTTACATGGAGTAAGTAATAAAGTAAATGTAATGGTGTCATATTTTGTCAAGTAAATGATAAGATAACATTTAGTTTCAAAAAGCACAGAGCAAAGGGCTGTCCTTGACCTCATTAAAAACTTCTTTATTAGCATTTTTATATAAAAGTCATGATATTTCATGACATCAACTAAAGTACAAATATTCCAAAACAAGGCTTAAATGTAGTAGTGAATTGCAGTTACTTAAGTCTTTTCCACCCCAGTTGGTGTAATCTAAAAAACAGAAACTGAATAATCAGTATTTTTTCTTGAAGCAACTCCTGTTTTCCCACGCATGCAAGCGAGTTTTGCCTAAATGTCCTGCGTGAGGCCACTGTATGATTTAGTCTCACTGCCTTATAATAATTTTAGCCTGGGGAGTGAGTGGGCCTTGCTTTGTTTATCTTCATATCTTCATTTCTGTTGTTGTGACAGTTAAATAACAGAAACAACACAGTGCTGTTTACAGTAATACTCAAGGTTTGTACACCTCCAGTGACAACCAACAGACTCTCCTCGTGAGGCTCAAGCACGTTTAGCTCTGAATGCTAAATGCTGCCTGAGGGGTGTTGAAGGTGTGATCACTGACTGGAAATGAATTCAGAAGCCTTTATAAAGTGGACTATAAAGTGGACCTCCAACCCTCCGAGTCATTAATTTTGGTACCTCCCATAGGTGCGGTTTGGGCTTGTTACAAGCTTTCCTTTGGCATATCTGTTGTTGCTTTTTTTGTTTGTTTTTACAATTTTCAGTTATTTTCTAAATGTTCGTCTTGGTGGAGATTTACCTCTCAGTACCATTTTTTGCACATAAGTGTGTTTTTGTGCACTTGCTCCCTGATACAGAGTTGTGTTCCTCCCTTCAGCATTACATTACAACACATTCCATTCACAGTTCTACAGTCCCATTTGGTAACGTAGCTTGACATGAGCAATAAAGAAAGAAGTAGAGCGTGTGTCCTCTTATTACCAGTCCCTCACAACATATTTCTACTGTGCTAGGATATTAGTCTGCACGGCATTGTTTTAAATCAGGAAATAATGTCCTGTGTTATAAATTTGATTGTAATGGTCAACATGACCAGCTGTGATTGCACCACAGCAATTGAATTGTATTTACTTTATAATAAGCAAAGAGCATAAAATAAGAAATAGGATAGGACTGGATTAACTATTCAGCAAAACATGGTCAAATGGACAGCAACTTTCACTCTACCATGTTTAGCCACGTTTTTGTCTGACCCTGTTGTTGATGTGTCTCTCTGACAGCTCTGGTCTATATGTCTGTCCAAGTCATTGTCTCAGATGTCAGTAGGGAGTGAATCTTTCTCTCTCTCTCTCTCTCTCTCTCTCTCTCTGTCTCTCTCTCTCTCTTTTTCTCTTTCTCCAAGACAATATTTAATTAATATTTCTCAGCTTTATTTCAAGGCCAGATGAAACGCGCAGGGGTTGGGGGCTACTTCTTCCTTCCCCCCTCCTCTCATCTCAGAAAGCCTCAGATTTAGAGCAAGGTCTCAGACGGGTTTAATCTAGAGCTGACAATTTAGCAAATGGTCTGCCCTGCATCACTTTGATCTTGAGAAAGTTTTGGAAATTTTCAGGCTAGGGCCCACCACATCCCTGCTTCATTAGCCGACCTTTAGCTGCTTTATAACAATTAAGCTTGTCAAGCAGCTGCACTCTGCCCAGGAATAAACCTGACTAATGATTTGCTAAAGAGACCTGACAGAGTGTTACAGTGAACAGTAATTGAATTTAAGCCCTAACAAGCCTTTGAACAAGTGAAAGAAATATTTTATAAGCTTGATGCAATTTGGTGGAGCAGATAATGAATCGTAATGAATATTCCCTTCTGATTTCTTTTTTGAAATCTGTAGAATTGTCGTTTTTCCCAGCATAATAACAAGCAGGGCAACAAATGCAGATACAGACATCAGCCATCAGATGTTTTGTGCCTTCTTTCTCTCTCTCTCTCTCTTGATTGTTGCTTGGTTATGGACAGATGCTTTGTTTATTCTTTTAATATTCAGTACCAATTGTTTCCCAACTATTTTAACAAGCTTCATGTGGCAGAGAAGGCATGTCTGGTGCACCGTGCCTGCCGAGAGCCCACTGCCATCCATATTGTTGCTACTATGCACAACAAAACCCCTGCAAATAACTGCAATGTGTTTGTATAAGCAACTATATCATCCTAGATTTTCTTGCAGGCCAAGCACAATTTAATTTATCATACAAATGGCAAGCATGCATAGATTAAAATGTTTTTAAGAGCACAAACATAATTAAATTCCATGTAAGCACATTAATAGAGGCCTCATTAAAAACAAACACTACACAGATGACCACTTCAGGCACAAACAGTAGCACTACTAATGTTGCACTTATTGTTCTTATTAAGAACTCTGAATCTTTTAGTGTAAAAGTTGGGGAGAGACAAAACAGAAAGGCAAAAGGGTTTTTTTTGGTCCAATTTGCTTAAAAAATAGACATCAAAAGATACTATCACATTATAGAGACCACTTATAGAGAAAGTTAGATCACAAAAAGTGTCACAAGCCTGGTAAATTAGCAGACAAAATGATGAATTGGATAAAATTGGATTGAAGAAGTAAAAAAAAAACAATCAAATATTAAAAGAGGCTGCACTTTTCACTGCGACATCAAGGATACAGTAAGTAATCACCAAACAGGAGCGGCATCATTTCTTCCATTTAGTGTAAAAGTAATAAAAGGCATGTCAGAGTCCCCTGTGTAAGAGCGGACATTGGCCATTCATTATGCACCAGACCCCAATGCGATTCGCTGGACTAATAGGGACAATTTTTAGGCAAATTAGGTCATTATGATAATTAGAGTGGTGATAATAAGGTATATTTTGCTTGTTTGTTTTCTTTTTGCCTTATTTACAGTGTTGAACAAAAGAAAGCCATTAGATTATAGCCCCTCTTTGAATTAGATTCCAGAGCAGAGGAACCACATCATGCGCTTTGAATTCACAAGGCATAAATCGAAATGTGATTAAACTTCTAAAATTAGGTTCCTCGTCTGAGCATAAGTTCATTGGTGCGCTTTACTCAGCTCTGTAGCTGTGATCACTGGAGAGGTTCAGCCACTTAAGTGGGTTATTATTGTGCAAAGACCACCTCTTATTGTGTAGCCTAAAAATCAGGGTGCTGAATGAACTCTTTTCATTGTTAATAGCTGTATTTTTGCTACTTTTAACTAAACATGCATATATAAGCTTATATTTCTATTTGTTTGCATGCTAGAATGGTCTCCAACTTTGAACAAGCTCTTTAAACAACCCACTATCCTGTACCTCCACGTTCTTCAAGCTCATACCCACAGTGCTGAGGAGCAAAAATCTTAAAGCGAAGCATTTTTCAGTGTAATCTCCATCTGCTGCATCTGTATCACACAGTCGATAACCACTGACAATAGTTTAGTTACAGGGAGGCACAGTGACTTTGCTGCTGCTTTATGGAAAAAAGGTCCTGGATTTGATACCTAGCTGATGTGACTGAGGATCCTTTCTCTGTGGTGTTTGCATGTTCTCCCTGTTCTTGGGTTTCTGCTGGGTACTCTGGTTTCCTTCCACAGTCCAAAGACATGCACTTCAGGTGAACTGAGGATGCTAAACTGCCTGTGAATGTGATGGACTGGATGTGGCTCTATCTTTGTCTTTCCTTAAGGATAATGAATCAATAGCTCAGATGCATTTCACTTTCTTTAGTAAAAGAACAGAATACTATGTACCTCACAACACCTTTATTAGGCAGTTGCCAGTCAGGCATAGTGCTATCCAACTTTTAATCACTTGAGTAACAAGCTATTTCAGTTTCATTCTCTTTCCCTAAGTTCACAAACAGTACAGTTTTGACAAGGACAAAATATTAAGCAGGTGAATTTCAGAAGTACATAAAAAGGATGTATTTCATAGGGAGAAAAATTGAACTGTGCGACCACAGCACACTGTCCTATCCCATGATTTCACTGGAGCTGAGGCAGAGAGACGTCATTCAATTGTGGTGGAGTGCAGGAGACGGATTTTACAGGTGTAAGTAGCTTCGACAACAGAAATGTTTCTGTGTGTACCATCAAACACACATAACTTGTGCTGAACTACAAACCCATATATCTGTCATTTACAGTTTTGACAAGCTGTACAAAATACAGCTATAACTTTCAACTCACTGTTAAGTTACCAGTGTTGATATTTTAAGGTAACTTAAATTCATATTAGTTTGCTAAATTGGGCTGTAACTAAACTCGTATGAATGTAAATTTGGTTGCCCTTAAGACTGTGAACTGGCTGACCATTCACAAATGGCTATCACTGGTTCAGCATAGGCTAATGGTTCATGTGTGAAAACTACTCAGGTTTTTTCAGTCTACAGCACTAAACACTAATAAACTTGCTTTGAACTACATACAAATTTTCCTGTCATTACCATGCTGGCAAGCTGAGGTAAGCACAAAGTACTATTGTCTGTAGTTAGCAGTGTTAACAAGCTGAGGCAGCTTAAATTAATGCTAACAGCTAGCTAATAAGTCAGAGAACGCCTCCTAATTTTTGAAAATTCCTAGTGATAAGTGGGTAAGGAGCTTTTAAGTTATCCACTGTAAAAAGAAGCGCTGCATCTAGAACTTTTTTTAACCAGTAATGGAAGTAATGGCTAACATGCTATAATGGCGAGCCTTTTCCCTTTCTTCTCCAATACGACACTTGGTCTAAAAGATCGTACCATTTCTTTTGAGATCAAAGCTTATTTTTCAAAGCTGTGTTGTGTGAATTATTATTACTAGAGCCTTTTTGGTGGAGTAAAAATTGCAAGTGAAGGTTTTTCCACTCATAACTGGGACAGCTTTAGACAAAAATGAAGTGTAGGCCATGTTAAGAGTAAGCACAATCAGTAAATGTTGCCTGTGAACTATTTTCCTAATATCATACTTATGAATTTGTCCACCATCCACAGTGAGTACAGAGGGTGGTGAAGCAACAACAGCATATGTCTGCCTCAGATATCATTAAAGTGGTCCTAAATGGTGTCATCAGAGAATTTTAACAGGTCCATAAATAATGTCGCAGGGTAAAGGTGGATGTTTCAGTTCTTGTTCATCTTTTCCTTCTGCAGAAAAACCAGTGTGTAGGAGGTATCTTATATCTTAATGACCCTGGGGCCCTAACAGGCAGGGTGTTGTTTTGTTTGGTTGAGGTGGAGGTTCAACTTGTGAAGGGGTGTTTTTCCTATTTTTTTCAGTCAGAAGAATAATTACACTTTATCCTTTCATTGAAAATTTGATAAGCTCGATGTGACCTGCTTGCGTAATTTACAACACAAGTTGCGTATTACCAGTATAGGACCGACCGACTCTGCATTTTCTTGTTAGAGTGCTGCAGTGCACAAGCGTAAGGTAAAAAATGAATAAAACTGACACTGAATAAGTGACAGGCATTTCTGTCTCTTATTGCTATTCTCTCCCTCTTTTTCTCTCTCTGTTGTTCTCTATGTATTTCTTTTTCTTTGTTTCTCTCTGATTTTCTCTGTATTTCTCAGCTCTCTCATCTCTCATGCTGTTTTCCTTCTCTATTTCTGTCTCTCTGTTTTTCTCTCTATTTGTCTCTATATATTTCTCTCTGTCTTTCTATGTTTCTCTCTCTCCTTCTCTCTCTCTCTCTCTCTCTCTCTCTCTCTCTCTCTCTATCTCTCGCCCTCTCTCTCTCTCTCTCTCCTTCTCCCTAATTGCACTGTGGACAGCTTTAAGCACATTGGGGAATTGCAGCGAAGCTCTGGCAAAGATGAACAGTCCCTTTGCTTTGTTACTGCTTTATTTGCATGAGAATTAGTTGACTGCAGTATATATTTTAATTTATTTCTTCTCTCACACTCAGAATACTAAAAAAGGTGCAGCGGGAGAATGAGGAGTGCAGCCATGCATTAATTACAGTGATTAAAGCATTCACTGAACTGTGCCTTGATGTGTTTATTAAATTAATAAGTAAATTGACAGATGAGTTTAGATCTTGTTGAGATTTAGATCTTGAGCTGCAGTGGGGCTGATTTTGTTCTGCTCCGTAAGAGAAGTCATCAGTAGGTGCAGTAGGGAGTCCCAGTCTGTGAAATTAATTAAGCTGACTGATGCCATTGATACACTCTGAGAGGAATAGTGGGATTAAATGAATCCTCATCTACAATTTGTGACACAGGCCTATCTTATGCTTAATATTAGTAACACATAATAACACTTCTTGCATTTTAGTAAAGGCACTAGCAACATAATGGAAGAGTTGTAAATAACAAGACATATTTCACATGTAATACATAAATTCATCATTTCAGATTAATATGATTCAAGTCCTAAAACACCAATACATTCCAATACAAAATGATGACAAGTAATGCGTTTTGACAGTTCAGGATTAATACAGTAGACATGACTTTGTTCATTTGGAAAATGAAATGATCAAATGATAAATTTCTTAAATTCTATTTTTTCCCCTGAATCATAATGTTATTTCAAATTACTTTGACAGAGAGTCTTTTGTTGCAAGACAGTATATTTTAATATCTGTGCACCTGCAAGAATTTCATGCCAAGTTTTGACGACTTACAAGTTACAAGTTTTGAGGGGTAATAGGGGCCAAAAGCACTCAGACATTTGTAAAGATATAAGAAGTGGATTCTGCTTTTCACTGTTTGGCGGTGGGATGCCTGTCAAGTTGATGGAGGTCCCGTCTCCTGGCCTTCCTCTGGCCTTCTACTGGTTTAAGGGCAGACACTCCAAAGTGTCTGACCTACTGTAGCAACCCTCAGCCGCAGCATATAGTGCGGGCCATTAAAATTAAAGAGCTCCTTACTGTTGAAACGACATGTCCATCCCATTCCCCAACATGCTGGGGGAACAAAGGGAACAATCTATTTTCCTGATAGAAGCCAACAGTTGGTAAGAGGTTTGAGATGAGTGCGAGGATACAATTTGCCTAGAGAGCGCCTGAGGATCAAGCCAGGCCTGACTCACTCTGGAATGAGGCTGTCAGCTGGCATTCAGCAGTAATTGCTTCCCATGGCAGGACCCCACCAGCCTGAGAAGAATGCGCACGTCGGGCTCGTCAACTCGGGAATCAATTTCCACAACAGTCCAATCATAATTGTTTTCTAAGGATGCAGAACTTGTTGCCAATGCCAGCGCAGGCCAAGGCCTGATTGACACTCATTGACCGGAGAGAGCAGGGAAGGAGGATTAGGGCAGAGTCGGCCCACGGCTCAGAGGCCCTGTGAGCTGATTGTCACTCAGGCTGAGAAGAGTGGAGAGAAAGAGGAGATAGACTGTAATCAGAGGCCTAAACTTGAGCTGATTCTACTGTATGTTTAGCCCTAACATGGAGGTTCTTCTCAGGAAGATATAAATTGAGCAAACTTGAATGGTTCAGTAGGAGATTTGAAAAACACTGACTACTTGGCCACTTGTGACCTGAACCTGCAAATGCACTGGATACTTGTTTTTCAAAAGTTTCATCTTATACTTTATGTGTCTCAACAGAGTCTATCATTAGCTGTCTTAATTGCAGACCACTGATAAGTCTTTCAAACACTGCTTACCTAACTTTGGATGCCTGGAGAGCTATTAGTTAAATGTACTCATCTAACAATTCTTTACCTGTCTAAAGCTAATGTCACCTGGTGTCAGGAACCAAATTGAATCGCAGGACGCCTGGAAGCACACTGCCACTGCTAGCAGGTCCCCAGACCCTCGGAAATGTCACTTTAGCCGAGGACTAACATGAGGCACTCTTGGTCAGTGACACCGACACACTATTATCTGTCTGGAGGAGAGAGGACAATGTGTTGTCAGAGATGCATGTCTCTACAAATGTATCCATCACACAGGGGCAGATGGCTTGGATCAAATTATTTTCGTGTAAAAGCCCTTGTGAAGTTCGAAACGATTACTGCTGCAGACGCCTCTTGTAAGAGGTATAATAGAAGGGCATCTTGGGAGAATCCAGCAGCCATACAGATGATGCAGTGGCTTTCTTCTGTGCTCAACCCAGCAAAATAACAAGGGAAAGCATTACAGTGCCGCAGGGGAGCCTAGCAAATATGGGCTTGAACATCAATGAATCTATTGTGCGTTCTCTGAATGTCAGCTCTAATGTGTGAATACAATCTCCTCATACTTCCATGCTGATTGGCCTTAGACACTATATGTATCTGCTATAGAACCGCAATCGAATACTGTGAAAGCCAAGGAAAGTCAACAAAAGTGCACATAAAGCCACAAGAACCCTAAGCATGCACCGGTTAATATGTAAATATTTCTGACATACATACGTCAGTGAGCGTACATCATTAGAGGCTACTGAACAAGTCTCATTGGGACCTGCCTTCTGTTGCTTAGTCACTGTCTTCATTAGCATTTAGCATCCGTGCCTTCTCCAAGCCCTCTCCTGCATGAATATGTACGCATGTCTCCATGTTGATTATTATGGGCTACAGTTAGTGTCCTCAGATCCTACCTAGGAACCCGTGCATGCAATCACACACTCATCCGCACTCCCTCTGTTCGGCCTAGCAGAGGCCCTGTTTTAAACTCATCTTCACAGGACTTGGCCCAGGAGCTGTTGAGACAAGACTGAAACTCTGGAGCTGTTGAGTAGATTTTCTTTGTGCAGGGCTTTGTCTCTGCCAGCCTCCTTCTTGTGCAGGGCTGAGATCTCCATAACTACCTGAGCACATACCCAGCCCCTTTACCCAGCATCTGCAGCAGCAGGAGAAAAAGCTCGCAGCAGGGGGCAGTGTGTGCGTGTGTGTCTGTGTGTGTGTGTCAGGCTTTCGCTCTGCTCTCTGGTGATTGACTATTGTGTGCATTCTTTAACCCACAGGAATTAATTAGCCCATCTTTTACCCAAACAGAGGTGCTTATTGTATGTTTGGGTATCATGCTGAGAGGTTGATTGTTTTTTGTTTTTTTTAGCCACAGATTTCCACAAGAAAGCAACTGACATAATTCCAGCCATGCTCTCTTATGTAACATATGTTAATCTGGACGTATGAATTGCTTCTTCGTACAAAAATAAAGTTTGATTTTTATGTATGAAATACAGAAATATGTTCTCCTGTATTGATGAATTCCGTTTTGTCCTGGACGATAAAGTCAAGTTTCAGAAGTTCATGCTTGGTTCTAGTTGGTTTTTTTTCCTCAATATGTTTTCTCTGTATTTTACTCTTTTTCCACAAAATCAAGAAAACATGTAATCCACCCAAACCTTTTCATATCTGTTCCACGTTTTAAAAAGGATTATCAAAAACAGAACATCTCCGAATGTAGCAATGACACATTTTTGAAAGTCCCTTTTCCACTTTTTCATATCAGTAATATCACATTACAGTTTATCAGATAACTTCCCTACCTTTTGCTTCCTCCAGCCTTACATGAAAACTCTCACTCTCTATGCTTTAAAGTGTCCACATTTGGAGTGCTGATTTGTCATAAAAGGTGTTATACTTGAAGCAGATCATTCAGCTACCATGAAAAAGCAGTAGTGCCTGTTACTTCCTTTATTCAGCTTTTAAACACTTTGCTTTGTTCAGACTGGTGGTGTGAAACAGCTGTCATATATTTTTGGTTAATATACGCCAATAAAACTTGAATCAAAGCCAAACTTCAGGTATTTGTTGTTTTGGCTCATCATAGTCAGCAATGTTGTGTTCTCTAGTGTGTTTAGAGACATTAGCGTAAAATCATTCAAGAGGTTGGGAACCCTAAACTACATTTTTGGTAGGCCATGGCTCAAAAGGTCGCAGGCCTGCATTGCAATGTTGCCTGCTAATTGGGTATTAATCTTTACTGTTTACTATGAGGAATTTGGAGGAAATGGAGTCTTTCATATCACAAACATGAGTCTGGTTATGTACCTCTATATTTTCACCACTTTTTAATTTCTGCAGTTTAGGCGTTACAGTGAAACCAGGCACGAAGTGGCTCTGGTAAAGACACATTATACACTCCCGTGTCACTCACTCTGCATAGGCCTGAGTCTTTCGTTTGTCATTTCATACATTTAGAGTCTTCTTCTCCCCCAGGTCATTAAGAAGGAAGATGTGGGCCTCTGTGGGCGTGACACAGGAAAACAAAGGCCCTTCCTTTGATCTGGAATAAACCCATTCCTTATCTGTTTACAGAAACAACTCGGGTGAGATGGTGTCATTACATTGTGCACAAGCTCACCATTCGTCCCCCTGGGACAAGTGCAATATACTGCCTCATCCTGCTACGTTTAGACCCTCTACATGGCTGGGGTGGCCCACTTTGTAGCGGTGGCCCAGAGTTGGAGTGCTGGTAGCATTGAGCAAAATAGCCCAGTAATTGGCCCTAACTTAGCTGTTTAGGGAATGTCAGGGTCAGGGGTGATGGTTTTTCTTTTCTATTTTTTGTCCATGGGAAAACACTGGTAGCAAAAAATGGCTGCATTTCAATTGACAGAGCTTATTAGAATCCTCCCCTCGACACCTGTCAGTCTGATCCTATCTTCTCCTCCTCCTCCTCCTCCTCGTCCCCTGGCCTCATCACCTCAGCACCCCCCAGCCCGCCAGACCTTCCTCTACATCTCCCACGAATGAAAGGGAGGGGTGCGCGTGCATACTACCTGAAAGAGGGGACTGATGTTGTTGCCTGTTGTCAGACAGAGGTCTCCATGCAGAAGCCCGGCACCCCCAAAGCATGTAGCACATCAGCAGCCTGCGTCGGGTTCATTGTGATCCAAATTAGAGTGGGACCGCGTGCACCTCTCCAACGCTACCTTATCAGAATCTTAAGTATCTTATGCAAACTGTGAGCGTGTTTGTTGGGGAGCGCTGGCAGCGCCTGATGAGCGTCTCATTATCTCCACACCAGCCGAACACACTGTGCAGAGCATAATCAAAGCCTGGGGGTACGTATTAATTATCCTTTTGAATAGTGATGAAATTTTAAAAAGATCTCCTTAAGGCTCCCATCATCAGCAGATGAAACAAAGCTCGGCGCAGCTTGCGCGCCGAGGCTCACATGTGTTTTTACATCTGTTCAGGATATTTCAATTTGATGCTCAACAAGCTGAGCCCGAGATTAAAGGATCACGCGTGTCATCCACACAAACATCACTTCCAGAGCGAGCAGGAGCGTTCCAGCACAGCTACCACCTCTCCAGGAGAGAGGCGTCACCGCTGCAGACGACGCAGCCACACTAGTGTGTGTGTGTGTGTGTGTGTGTGTGTGTGTGTGTGCGCGTGAGTGCACGTCCCCAGGATGTCTGCAAGTCAGGGCTGATGTGATGCCTTTCACATGTTTGAGTTGTCGAAGAAGGAGTCTGTCTTTGTGTGTGTGTGTGTGTGTGTGTGTGTGTGTGTGTGTGTGAAGATTTGCGTTTTAGAAATATTTATGAGCCGGTTCTCTCCTTTTTTTTTTCAAAGAAAGTGTTGTCTTTAATGAACATGTTTTAGAAATTGTTTCAACATCTATAATTTATAGAGTAAGATTTCATCTGTGAACATGGTTAGTTTGTAAATGTGAAAACTTAATAATAATGAAAAAAAAAACATTTCAAAACCAGCTGCTGCACTGCCATAATATGACACTTCTGGAGCAGATGGATATTCTCCACCCAAGGTCGCTACATAGATGTGTGTGCACGTGTGTGTGCGTGTATGCGTGTGCGTTCAAAAGGAGGGGTAAACACTAACCACTCATGAGTGGGACCATATTCATTTTGGCAGCATCTGCATTTGGCAAATGAATGTGCACAAATGGTCTCCCATTCAACAATGCCCAGTCATGAAGACAGATCTAATTACTAGTGTACAATTTCAGTGTTTTTGCTAATTAGCACGCTTATTGAATGATACCAACTCTTAATTAATCCACTGCTGTATCCAGTGCATGGGGCTTTAAAAAAGTCCTTTGAAGGTACTATTGCTTCTCAGAGATCTTGTAATGCAATCTTAAGGGGAAAAAAATACAAGACAGCCCTATGATATCCTCGATGCCTCCAGTGCATGAACACACACAGTGCAGTGTTAGACTGACCTTTGGAGCTTGCTTCCACCTTCAGGCCCCTCTCCCCCTGCACTGCCCTAAAGCTTCTGCATCCTCCACTGAGAACATCACTCCTCATCTATGCTAGTGGCAAAAAAAAAAATAAAAAAAATAATCACTTCCCTTCAGTATTCTCAGTTGCACCAGGCCTCCAAACCTTTCCTGAATTAGGGGCAGACCGATATATTGCCAGTGCCATGATCATACCATGATACTGAAATTTTGTGATTTTGCTTGTCAGTTATATTTTTTGTAATATATTTGAATGAGAGAGAGCACTGTGCACACAAACTACTGCATGTGATTTTGTTTTTCATAATTAATTCCACTTTATGAACATTACTCAGTATCCAGGAACAGCCAGATAAATGCAATGAGTAATTTTTCTGAGTGCCTCAGACTGATAGACAGAAAAGTGCAAAATACATAAAGATGGATTAAATAATTAGTAAATAATGTCTTTGTGAGTTGTATTCGTACTACACATGTACTTTTAAGCGCAGGAAATGTTAGCCATGAACACATCTCTACTGCCAAGACAATGAAAAAATTTGGGAGGTTATTTTTTCACTTTCTTACTAGGCTTTCAAAGTAAAACACACATAATAAAGAGAACATACTTCGTGATTGATGTAGTGCAGTGGATAACATTGCTGCCTTCCAAGCTGGAAAGTGGGGTTCAATTCCTCATCAGAGTCCTTGGGCAAGACTCCTAATGCTGCATTTGCCTCCATCTGTGTTATGCAAATCTTACAAGTTGCTTTGAATAAAAGTGTCTGTTAAATATTGTCAATGATTCCAAGTCTAATCCAGAAAAAGATGCATGTGGTCATCAGTGGAAAGCAACATCAGACTATTTTAATTCTGTAATGAATGAGATTCACATGTTCATTTGCTAGCTGCAAACATATACAAAACATTTACTATCATTAACATGTCTAATGTCTATCATATATATTTTTATTCATGCATTGTTTATTTTGGTATTTACTGTTTTTATTCATTTCATGAATTGATATCTGCAATTACTCAAAAACACAAAACACAAAAAGAAATTAGAGAGTCAGACTGTTCCATGTAGTATATAAAGCAACAAACTTGAAGATTCAGTAACTCATTTAAAACTGATGCAGTAGTTATGTTTGAAAAATATTAAAATGTTACATACTTCAAAAGGCAAGCATGGTCTCTAACAGATCAGAGGAAAATAGTTTTTCATAAAGAGTCAAATTTCCCTTCAGTTATTCTCTTGGCTAGTCTGTGGTATAACAAGTGAGTGGTATAACTGTGCTATGGCTCTGTTATAACTGTCTCAGGTAGGGGACATCTGTAACAAATGAGTAACCCATCTTTACCTGTGAACAAAAAAAAATCTGTTTGACTATGAATTTGTCAGAAAAAAAGGAATAAAAATCTGATGCTTTTCCACTTTTTGCGTGGTAGTGGAGGACATAAAAAATATTCCAAATGTGCTCGGTCTAATCTTCCAGCATTCAGGAAGCATTCACTTCATTAATGTTAACTTGGTACAGTGAAACCTGACATATTTTGGAAATATCGTGATTCCTTTTAATGATATCGCCCACCAGCCTGAGACAAAAAACTGATCTTGTCGTGTCCTGTATCTGTAATATCAGACCAACTGGAAGTTTGATGAATGCATCAAACTGATGCCAACTTGCCTTCCGTTCTTTGAAAGCTCGGGTTGGGTGTAATTTGTCTATCTGGTGTCTGCTTCCATGAACACGGAGGAGCGTCTGATCAGCCTCTGGAAATGGAGGGGGCAAAACACCTAATCGTGACAGGCCCGACGAGCAGGTGGGGTCACAAGCAATAACGGCTAATGAATACCAGATCAGCCTCGGCACAATCAGGCTTTTTTTTTTTTTTTTTACAGCGGCTCGAGCCCTACACTCCTCAAATGGAGCTTTATTCTGCGCCAAGGGGTGAGACTATTAACACAGGAGGGAAAAAACCTCAGCTGTCAAACTCTCGCCCTGTCTGCGGCTCTCTTTCCGCCCCGCCACACTTTATGTACACGCGCTGCATTTGCAAGCGATTCTTCCATTTGTCAAAGCTGTTGGCAAACCTGTCACCCTCGCCCGGTGAAAAGCAAATAATTTATTTATTTGAGTTCAACATAATTAGAGGCAATACCATGGCGCTTAGCAGTGACACCTTTTTTATGCAATCAAGTGCCAAAGTGCGAAGAGTTAAGACATGCCTGTAGGATGTGGGAAAGTTTTCTCTTTTTTAAAGCTCTAATAAAATTAAATACCGGCAGGGTGGAGAAGGGGTTTTATTTAGGGTGCTTTTTTTCTTTCTCCTTCCTCCGCTGCCTCCTCTGGAAAGGGTAGACAGCCAGAAGATGAGGATGGATAGAAAAAGGAGGACATATTTGCCTACAACAGGCAAGAATGCATGTAGCGGGGAGGCTTTTTGTCGAGGTTTTTTTTTTTCCAGTGTGTGTGAGATTCTCTGCAGAAAAGCCAGAGAATCCAATTGGAGGTGTTTGTTTCCATTTCTGGCTATTTGGCGAAGCCACTGTATAAATGTTGTTCATTCTTGCCAAGCAATAAGGGCTTCAGAGGGAAGATGTTGATAATGCTGCCTCTTTTCTTTGATTCTAAATAATTGAATAGAAAAGAAGGCCTCTGCAGAGTTCATATTGAGTTTTTTTGTGCCTCAAATCCCACACATCAGGCTTTTTTTCCCCTTTTTCTTCTTTCTCTTTCTCTGATACCCAAGGAAACAGGCCCGGATGACAAAAAACGAAAACGAGGCTTTCCTTGTTGCTTTGAACTCTTGGCTGAAAGGAGCGTGAAGGAGCTCTGAACAGGTACAGTATGGTCAGCCTCCAGTGGGTTTGCCAACAGTAGCATTTGTCATCGACCATTTACTGCCTGGGGCCCGTGACAGGCTCGACGTGGCGTATTAAAAACAGGTTGATGGGACTAAAAAACAACCCTGGTGGAAAAAGAGATGGCGGTGTTTTACATCTCCCCGTAAGTGCCTGCTTCAGGGACAGTTTATGTGCGAGAGACAGCGGCTCTTTGACACTGTCAGCTTCTGTCACGTCGCCACAGTTAGTCTTCGATCACGGGGCTCCACCTGCACGTTCTTTTAGGCAGCGGGTAAAAAAAAAGTGCAAGGCTGCTTTTGCTCTTTGTGCGGAATGTCTCGGGGCCTTTATGATAATGAATCTTCCCCCACTAAAACATTACAATAAATAAAACATGCCACTCCAGTGAGGTTGAGATCTGTGTGTGTGTGTGTGTGTGTGTGTGTGTGTGTGTGTGTGAGAGAGAGAGAGAGAAAGAGAGAGAGAGAGAGAGAGA
>JBBJLS010000002.1:6972748-6998812 GCA_037577275.1 Bryconaethiops microstoma
TATATATAAATTTATATTATGTAACTCCAATCCATATTAGAAGCTAACAAAACTACATACTTAACATATCAAATGATATAGTGCATTTTTTTCTGTTTCACATCTATAATTAAAATTGACTATCTGCCTCTGGTGCCATTCAGAAAAATGAAGAATTTGAAAAAACTAAATGTCTGTCGTTTAATGTAAATAAAGCTTTTACAGCGACAGAAAACTTAAGTAACAGCCCAATGGCCAAATGACACTCTGACCGAGGTAGTCACTCCAATTAAATAACAGAAAGATTGCGGGGAACAGTCACGACAGTTTTCAGTGTGGGGATTTCCTAAGAACACTTGTTTTTTTGTAACAGGTGCATGGTTACATTTGTGTTATGACATTAACGAGATATGTACTTCGAAAAAAAACTCTTATTTTACTAAATACTAAGAAACTTGACCAAACTACTGGTAAACCCCCATTCTGCAGAAGATGAGAGTAAGTGTGAGCGTTTAGTTACTCAGGGGGCTCAGATACATACTCAACTGTTTAACTTATCTGTAACTTCCAATCTACCACTGCTAAACTGAGAAAAACACAAGAACATTAGTGAGGTCAGGTACTGATGACAGATGATTTGTGCTGATTTAGAATTGCCACTCCAGTTCATCCCAGTACTTGCTGGAGCTTCATCTCTGCCAATGGTGCAGTGTCTACTGGATGAATTAAATTTAAAAAATGAGTTTTAACAGAAGAAGTCAACTGTGATTAAATAGATCTTTGTAGAATGGTGTTTTATAGAATAGATCTTTGTAGTTTTAGTTTTATGTACTAATGAACCAGAGTCATCTGTACTGGATCTGTATTGGATCATGCTGACAGCTTTGCCTGGATTTTTGTGGTTGGTGGACTATTCTCAGTCCAGCAGTGACAATGAGGTTTAAAAACTCCAGCAACGCACACACACACACACACACACACACACACACACACACACACACACACACACACCCACACACATACACACACACACACATACACATACACACTCATTTTCCACTACCATATCAGTGGCATTGTGCTGATCATGATACCACTGCCACCCGCATAATACATAATTGGGGTTTGGGGATTTACATTTGTATTTAAATAAAACACACAAAAAATTCTTCTTTGGTTGGCAAATAGAATTAATTAAAAAAGACAATAAAATTTCTTTTCCAGTTGAATTAAAACCGAAAAGGCATTTTCAACAAAGTTTTTTTGAAAACAGTTTAGTAGTAAAACAGGGAATTTGAAGAAAACTCTTTAGAACAGGAATATGATGTTTTAAAATGGTTTGAGGATTATCTTTCAAATTATTCTTTAAGGCTTTTACTAAAACACTGATTCATTCAATTTACATCTTAGTTTCCTCAATTGTATTATTTTTTACAACCATCATCCTGGTGCATCAGAGTTTCTCTGAACACCTCACCACAGTATAAAAAAAAGCCCCATAGCTCTTAAGGACTGTAGATCAACCAGATAACTATCTGAGAAAAGAGCTAAG
This sequence comes from Bryconaethiops microstoma, assembly GCA_037577275.1. Lineage (NCBI taxonomy): Eukaryota > Metazoa > Chordata > Actinopteri > Characiformes > Alestidae > Bryconaethiops > Bryconaethiops microstoma. The sequence goes on from JBBJLS010000002.1 coordinate 6,974,280, forward strand.
TGGGTGTTCCAGCATTTAAAAGTTACTGCTGCAGCATATACGTTTTCGCAAGTGTTTCATTTACCATGTGTTTCATTTACTCCTCGTTAGATCATGAAGAATCATGGAGAGCTAATGTAACTGTTAATATGTTAATGGAATCTACTACTGCTACTTCTAATTATAAAAACAGCAACAGGTAGACCTGTTTATAAACAACTCAGTATTGAAAATCTATCACCATTCAAACTGTAATTTTGTGCTTTCAGGCTTATGTCACGTCTCTTAGTCACTTTTTCTACATAAAGTGGATGTGAGGAAAATTAGAAACTGATCATTTCAGATCAGTGCCACTTAAGGGGGAAACCCCTTGCATGGGACATCACTATGATAAATCCTTTGCAACTTTTAACTATGGTGTCATGAGGTGGGCTGACTCCTACCTCATCAAGTTTGTGTACATATATGACTCATTCAACAAAAAATTCCCCCTCCTCAAAACCTAATGGCCATTCTTATTTGTTCTGTGGTAATAGTGTGTCCACATAATACAGCTGTCCAATCTTATCTGTAAACAGCACACTTGATTCTACGCATATAATCAGTGGGTCTGGGGCTTCAAACAGCTGATCATGCTTTGCTGGAATTAACACCAGCACCCACTCCGGCCCTTTGTGGAATAGACGGGATACTCTTGCTAATGATAATCAAGGTTAGTCAACTGCAACTAACAGTTCCAGATATGTGATTGGAGCCATTTTTCATAACACCAGGATTTGCTGTTTCTAAAAAATAAGTTAGAATATGCTGTGAAACTTTTCCATTGTGCACAGTGCAGTTAAATACGTTTCTCAGAGATGCTAGAGGTGTCAGAAAAAATACCGCTACATGCCCCTTGAGCTGACCTCAGCATTGGGCTTTCTGTGGGTACGTGTGTGTGAGTGTGCATGTGCGTGTGTCTGTGTGTTTGTGTATGTGTGTGTGTGTGTGTGTATGTGTGTGCCTGTGCAACTTGCCACTGTGTTGGCCATGGGTGCACTTTGAGTTATGATGCCACAAATAGCAGCTCTTTTCCTTCATCTGCCGGCTCACCTCACGGTGTGTGTTAGCTCTTCCCTTTTATGAGAAAGTTATAAAGTGCGTTTCAGCACAGGCTGCATTTTGAATGAGGCACAACACAGCACAATCAATCAGAGCAGAGATCATTTATATAATTCAGTCATAAAGATAAAGGAGTAAAAACAGCCTGTTTAATTCTAAGGAATTATGAGAGGTTGGAAAATGTAAAATGATGTAAATATACGTTTTCACTGTTTTTGGTACAAAAAAGACACATAAATTGACCTCAGGGGAAAAATAAAACACAAGAAATATATAGAAAGTAGGTCCTTTAAAGTAGATGAGCTCTACTTTAAGTAAATGTAAATGGGTGACAGATTTAGTGCTTTTGAATAGAGAAAATGTTAAACTGCTGTTTATACACCCTCAGTCCCAGTCTGAAAGCGTGCTTGAGAAATTCTACTCATGGCAGCTTACAAACTATCACTGTTTATCACTGTTGCCAAGTTTTGGCCTCTGTTTGCCAACATCAAATGTTTTCATCTTGAAAAACATTTTTAAAGCTGGATCTGGTGAACTGGAGTTTGCCAGATAGTGCTCAGTATTCATCACCATCCACTGAAAACTTACTGACCAGATCGACCGAGCCGAGCTGGTCCAGCAGGTGAAAGGATAGAACACCTGTCCAGACAGGAGAGGGCAAGACGGAGAGTGAAAGGGAAAAGCAGAGTCAAAGAAGCAGAAGAACTCTTTGAGAAAAGCTCAATTCCTCACTGGCTACAGTGTATGGCTCCTCCTCTGGGAAGGGCTGTGTGTCTGAGGAGAAGTTGAGCTAAGACAAGGGCTGTCAGGAACAAAGAGTGAAATTCCAGTGATATGTTTAGCTAAAAGGGTGAGAGAAAAGTGAATCAAAGCACCGCAGGATCAAAGAAACTCTACAGTAAAGTCAACACGGCTGCCATGGGAGCAGCAGGAGATGCATATCATTTCTAAGTTGTTCTTCAGCCTCTTCTGATGTTGGAGAATTGATTGATATTGTTGGTTGAGAGGGGTTCAGTGAAATGGCACATGAAGGTGGTGGGGCAGTCCTCCACAAGAGGAGGAGGTCATCAGCTGATCGTCTGTCTGTGATTGTGTGCCACAATGCCAAACAGCAACATGGCATCTCCAACACGTCAACTGTTTCAGGCCACCATCATGATCAAAGAAGCAGGGATAGATAAATAATGCATATGTTTGTTTGTCTTCACCTCTAACATTTCATTCAACTTGCATTTCAAGGGTTTTAAACATGTTGATAAAAATTTGCTTGATCCCGATGTATGCATGTATTCTATATGTATGCATGTACACTGTTTGTACATACATTTGTAAACGTGATCCAAAGTTTCTTTTGATATCAAGGGGATTAACAGGGAGTTTGATACCCCTTTGCTTCAGAAACAGCCTCTTCTATTCTGGGAAAGCTTTAACACTAGATGTTGGAACTTTGCTTTGAGGATTTAATTGCATTCTGCCACAAAAGCATTAAGTGAGGTCAGGTACAAATAGTTATGGATCACAAAAGCTATTCCAGCTCATCCCAAAGGTACTGAATGAAGCTCTATGCAGGGAATGCACTTCCATTGCTCCACTAAGGGGGGCTTTATACACCTCTGGCAGACACTTGGTATTGGACATGGTGACCTTAGGCTCATGTGTGGCTGCTCCAGAGTGTCCTATTCTATTGACAGACCTTTTCTTGGGAGATAATACAAGCAGTGTGTGTGCAACTGAACGCTCAGCAATGGGTCCAATCTAAAGCAGCTGAAGTTACTCATTAGAAGAGGTTCCTGGTAGGTCTGTCGTAAGTAATGCATCACTGTTTAATTGCAGGTATTTAAGGTGATCACAATTACTTTTTAAAGTTGAACTGGGTGCTCTGAGTTGAGGCATGCTGCAAAAATCTACATTAGCTCACAAATACCAGAAACAATGTATTGAAAATGACATGCAAAGGCTTGTATTAAGTAAAGGAACCTGTTAGCAACATTTACTTAGCATGATTTCTAATCATAATACAAAAAAACAAAGAAAAATGTACCTTTATGGGATATACAAGATGTCTAGATATTTTTGCTTATTAATTTGCTTATTCAACTTATTCCAGGAAATCTTACAGTATACAGTTTTAGCCTGTTTGGCCACTTTAGGTTTGAAAGTTGATAGTTGTTAATAGATTGTTAATGACAGTTATTTATACGTTAGTTTTTCCTCAGGTCCAATTTTATGACCATGGCAGGCCTTGAATCCTTTTTGACATGTAGTATACACTCATGACTACAAACAACATTGTTCATTAACAAACATGGCATAATTAAAAAGCTGTTATTGTTAACTTGTGAGAAAACAGTGCCCATAACTATTCTTTAATTTGGCCTTGGCTCTCAGCATAAATGTTTTTTTGATATTCTGTCCCAGACTGATTGCACAGCTTTATGCACTTTTGACAAGCCTGCAATTAGTTAATCATTCATTTAGGTCATCTGTTCAATCTCGCTGGAGTTTGTGTGAGCAGAGGAACCTTGAAACCTGGCACTCCAATGAAAACATGTTTGTCAAGAACACAACCACAACAGCCACAGTTTCCTTTCAATACAACAGATTTTTGAGACCTTTCTCCATATCAAAGGCTCTGATCAGCTGAGCATGTGCAGAACAGATGTGTCTAGTTCTATGGTCTGTGGTCTTTTACCCTTTACCTGGTTGAAAGAGTGTGCACAGAATGTTCTGTTGGTTTCCTAACTGACCTGTGATAATCATATATGCAAGGAGGAGCGGAAGTGACATTTGTAAATCAGATGACCTAGTTGCTTAGCTGTCGGTGAGTGATTGATAATTGACTGACAAGACGTTCTCCAGCAAGCACTTACAGAGGAGCGCATTCAGAGCCTACACTTCAGTGACTGTCAAGATGTCTTGGAAGCTGTAGTAACTGGAAGGATGAAAAGAAAATGTAACTGAAAGCTACTTATCGGGGCATAACCATATCAGAGAATCACGCCCGCATTATGAGAACGACATACATTTTATTTCTAGAGGAAAAAGGTGGTGAGGGCAATAACTAAAAGAAGACTGACATGACAGTGAACGCCATGCAGGATTCTGTAGCAGGCCACGAGTGTGTGTGTGTGTGTGTGTGTGTGTGTTGCTTTGAGGCAGGCTGCTGGCTGCTAGGTGAGAATGGTCTTTTGGGACAACCCAAAATAACAACAAAGAGTCATCAGAGTGCTAGATGAAAGGCTGTCAGGATTTGTTTTAGCTCTAATGGTCCTCTTGTCACTGGCTGACTGGGTCTCCTCTTACGGCACAGGACATTCTGACCACAGATTGCTCAGCATTTATACTTCTTTCTACAGCAAGTACCATTTACTGGATTGTTGCATTTTGGTGCACTTGACATGACTCCAAACTAAAAACAAAACACTCTTTTATTTAGCTGTTAAAGTTGTTGTTCTGAGATCTCTGGATGAGGATTTGGTTTATGCTATTTGGAAAGCTCCAGTGTGTTAGTAGGCCTACCGATTTTAGTTGTCTGGGTAGTTGATGTGTTTCATTTCCTTTTCAACAGTGCCATCTAGTGAAAAACAAAAGGAAATGTATGTATAGGGGGATGGTCATCTGAGAGGTATTTCACAATGTTGGTTTCTCAGTAAACTGAATAACCTAAGCCAGAATTTGCAAAAGTTGAGGACTGTCCAACAGGATTGTTCCTCAACCGCCTGGACAGAGCTGACTTTTGACTTAGCTTAACATCTTAAATGTGGTACAGTTTTGTGATTGGCCCTGTTTAAACACGCATACAAATCAAAGCTATCCAGTAGCAGGAAAGCTAAGTAATGTTCCAATTTGACAGCCCTCAACTTTTGGAACTTCTGGTTTAATCTCTTACCAAAACAGTGCTGGACCCCAGCCTTCCAGAAGCAGACTCCTGGCTTAAAGAAAGACAGAAAAGACAGAAAATGACGATTTTGGCAGTTTTTCATCTCTTGGGATAAATTATACCAAAGACTTAAACTGTAAACTTAAAATGACAGAACACAACAGAAATAGATTTATTTCAATTCACATCCACTCACATCAAAATGTTCCAAAATGCAGTAAGTTTAATAAAGGCTTAGCTTTGTCCACACTCAGCAGAGTCACGCTAGGTTATATATTACTGAAATGCTTGTTTCCTTCGGAGTCCAAATAGAATATCCAATTATTTCTGTTTCCTTTTTTCTAATGACAACATTCACATATACAATGCATGACTAATGCAGTTGCGAGGCTCATTCTCATAATCTTTTTTCTCTGCACTCAGATCCAAAAATCAGAACAGAACTGAATTCGCAAACATTTACATGTTCATTCTTTTTGACAAGAACGATTTTCTAATATATCGCTCATAGCTGGATTTATGATAGATTTTGTTTTAAAACTGACCTTTTAAAAAAATCTATTAAAATCTATTATTTTTCATCATTAAACAATAAGCGATGGGATTTCAATAATCTTTTCCAAAATTTCTGTTAGGTTTTTTGCTAATTTAAGTAGATAATAATCTCATTTACATATTGAAATATGATTTATATATTTTTACAAAACTTCATATTCAAACAATACATGTACGAATACCCGTAACCATTTGATGTAGATTAACTGTATTGTCTTCTTATGTATTAATTATGAGTGTTTTGATTGCCTTTTATTAACCTCTTCACCTGTAGTATCTCAGTTTAAGTTCTCTGGCTGAGAAATGCTGAGACATTTCACTAACTTGCTTTATATCCTCCCTTGATTTTTATTCCTTCTCAGACAGAAATTAACATTTAAAACCACGGTACTAGCACTTTGTTTCTGAATGGGTTTTAGAGTCCACAGACAGGGGTTGACATACGAGAGCCTAAATCATTGGCTTCAGAAACCTGGATATAAATCAGAATGCTTTATATGTTCAGTACTATTTCATTAAAAGTACGTAAAAAGATTTGTTTTCCCAGCTATCTGCATTATAATCCATGAAGCTGATGTAAACAAAATACCTCCTGCTAACTGTAGGAGGAAGCAGATGATATGTTACATGCTATTCATATACACTGCTTTGCTAAGTATCGGCACATGGGAACAGTTGTTTCCTGCTGTCTGAGGACAGTTAATGGTTTTAAACCAGTCATTTTCATATCAAAGCACTTAACACGTGTATTATAATTACTTGCAGGTTTGGCAGTTCCGAGCCCTTGTCAGAGCTGCATTTCAAGAAAATGACTTAATATTTATCTGACATGTACAGTATGCTGGGAGTCAGACAAGGCAGCTCACTTTACAGAAGATTGCTCAGTTATTCAGCCATTCCAGTAAATTACATTGGCCTTTGATCTCTGCGTAAGTTGCTTGGCTTGCATGGTTTCCATTACAAAGACTTGCAAAAGTCTCTCTGTTGATACTGGTAAACAAAATGGGAGACATTATGAAGTGAATGTGCCCAGCTGCAATTTGAGACCAGCCTGATTGCAGTCTCTTTGAAATGCTTTGGTTCAAGGGAATCAATCATTCAGCCCTTTCAAGCATTATGTCCATATTTAGCATCTTTATTTCTCAATTCTACAATTCATTTCTAGTACCAGACAGAGCTCCACAGTGTACCGGGCCCCTTTTTTAAAGAACCTATTTGTTAATATCAAAGTATCAAGATACAAACATTAGTAATTCTAGTAACTATATAATTAAAGGACCCATGTCAGCAGAAACCCATTTTAAACCCGCCTAAAAAATAGTTACATGTAGTACAGTGTTTACTTCCTGGGTCCTACCATTCATATTTGTAAAATAAATGGCATATGAGTCATTATGATGTTTAAAAAACCCAACACATTTGCATGTATCTGTCTGGAGAAGTTATAAGGAGTTATAAGAAGTGTTTTGGTCCGGACAGCTTTTTGAATGAGCCACAACAGTGTAGCTCATCAGAAAAAGATCTCTATTATATATATCAGTCTTAAAGGAACAGTAACAAAAATAGCTGGTTTAACTATAAGAGATAGAAAAAGGCTGTTAAGTGATCAGGTAAAAAGAAATTACTATGTTTGATACTGTTTCTGGTCTACAAACCCACATAAATGTAGACTGCAGATAAAAAGAAAAATCAATACAGGAAAATACATGATCTGGGCCAATTAATCATTACAGTAGAAAAGTAGGTATTATGATAATTATTATGGTAAAAACTTTAAAATATAAACATTTAGGGTTTCTTAATCAAAATCCAACTATTTTTTGTGTCTAAAAAAGAAAGGATGCATAATTAACATGGACAAAAAAACATGTCAAACTATGTGAGGTATTCACTTTTATTGAGTTCCAGGCATTCCTGTTCAATCAAGAATAAACACATCTCTGCAAATATAACCCCTCAATCTATATCGTGTGTCATTTGATTACGATAAGTTTTGCATGCTGGATAACTTCACATTTTAATGTCCTACTTGGACTTATAGCCTTTTCTGTGCTTCCTTCACTTTTCTGTTACTGCTAATAAGATCTGCTTAATCAAGACCAACCTGGCACAACGGAGGACTCGGACTGACAAGAAAATCACCATGAAAACAGGACTCCCCTCATTACTCGAGGAGGAAAATACTTCAGCGGCGTTCCACAGAAAGGAATAATGGAAACAGAGGCTACTTTTCATGTCACCCAGGCTCTGAATGTGAAGGCTCTGCGGCCTCTGTGCTGGAGCCATTTACCCTGCTGATCTCAGCTCTACAGCACAGGGAAAGATAAACGGTAGGTCTGACATGAATTAAAGCATCAAGTTGAATACATTTCTGATTGAACACAATACTAACTCTCCACCATGGGCTAAGACAGAAAAAGAAACCCATTACCTGATTTTCATTTGGCTTAAGCTCAAAAATGTTTTAAAAATGATATTTCATATCCTTGTCATTGGAGACAGTTGGTAACTAGTGGTGGAGAAACAGACATGAATTATGACACAATCAAGAAGCAATCATGCCATCTTGAGGAAATATTATGTTATTACATATAGTGCGTAATGTATCTGCAGTCATTTTTACCCTTACATTTGTTGCCTGTTTTTTGAATGTCGTGGCCAAGACACTCAAAATTTTCTGTTTATAATGAACTTCTGTTTATGAGGTACATTTTACAACTGGTATATGCTAACCATTGCATCAGAGCCTGGTACATGGGCAAGCATGCCCAAAAATATATTACATTTTCATAATTTTTCTTCACTTAGGGATTGACAGGTAGTGAAATACACATTTTAGGGCTGTCACTATCATTTAAATAGTAATATAAGCAAGTAATTAAGTAATTATTTGGACGATTAATTGAGTAATCATATACAGGAAATATATAAAAGCAATCATTTAGTTTTACTTCATATGTAACATTTGTAACTATAAACATACACACATTCATGAGATCCTGTTGGTGTGGGTCACCTCACTGGATTTGAACACTAATAGCACCCTCTTTTGGAGAATATTATCATGACCTATTAATTCCCTGTTTATGATTTAAACTGCAGCGTAATCACCAAGCCAAATCAATACCGTTATAAGATCAATATTAAGTTTCAATTGATTATTTTTTCACATTGTGCAATGGATTATAATCGATTAATCGTGACAGCCCTAGCACAAAGACAAGGAGTCAAAAACATTCTCAAGTGTAGATAAGATAAAAATAGAACACACATGTCGCTACACATTCAGACAGTGTTTAAATAAATAATACACATGGTAAAGAATATAACAGATTTCTGTTGGTGTCTAATTCTGGATAAGCAAAAACTCATCTATACATTGCTGAGAGAACAGTAAAAGCTGGGGAAAGCTTGACAAATGTCTTAGATAAGATCTATTCTACAAATTCTTTTGTTATTATTATTAACAATTATGGTTTCAATTAGACAAATTTCTTGAATTCGTCATATAGCACAAGCACAAAAGCACCTCCCATGCCTCTGAGAACATTGGACCAGGCCCCTTTGAAGAACGCTTTGGTGCCCTCATCACGTGCAATCTTCCTCCAGCAGTCAAGAGTCCCAGTGTACATAATATCCGCTGAGAGGACAAAAGACAAAGACTTGAGCTCAAACAAATGCTCTCTTTATTGAGAGAAGAGAGTCATTGAAATGCCTTCAAAATACAGTGCTACAGTCACTGCGCTCTGTGTTATGACGTGTGTGTGTGTACATATGTATGTGTGCATTATACCTCCTTTGCGTCCAGACTGCATCATCATACGACGCCTCACAGTGTCGAACGGGTAGGAGACCACACCAGCCACTGCTGTCACAGACTGTGCAATCATCCAGCTGACCACAATGTGGGTGTTCTTAGGATCAGGAAGCATGCCTGGCCATCACATACACATAAAAAGGAATGATTGTAAGCATGGTCAAACACCACTCATGCATTAAAACAGCACTAAACAAGCAGATCACTTCTGTGCTCCATTATCTTTCAACTAAACATAACTGGACGGCTTCATATCCTAGCTACTCTCTTACCACACACAATCAGTTTGCCATTTTAGCATTCTCAGTGCTGAGGAATCAGTATTTTGTGCATTTCTGATTGAATAATGCTTTTTCTAGTGGATGTCATTTTTATTCTTGGCCTTTGATGAAATACTCAAGGCCATTCAGAAATACTCATGTATTTAAAATGACAAACAAGTTTTGAAAAAGTAATGAACTAATGCTATATGTTAACAGTAAATTGTTAGCCTTCAATAAAAATACTACTATTTATTTTACTATAAATATTAATTGCACTATTATTAGTTATTATTATTATTATTATTATTAGTAGTAGTAGTAGTAGTAGTAGTAGTAGTAGTAGCAGCAGTAGTATATTATATATATATAGTAATATTGATAATATTATCAATAATAAAATGTTAGGCATATTACCTGCCCTCTGTCACATTGTTGAAGCCAAGTAAACCATGGCTTGGTGGGTGGGAATCTCTGCTTTGAACTAACAGTTTTTTTGTGAAATATTTCTTATCTCTAGTCCTGGGACCCTCCGCCACAGTTTCACACCTCTTCTAACTAGGTAATTATCATGCGAGCTGGAATGGGGAACGGTCAAAACTATTGAGGGCAAGGGGCACTCACAAAACACAATGGTGGATCTTCTGGTAATTAAGCTTTTTTTTTTTTTTAATGTACATGACAGATGCAGTGCTTAGCTAAGTTTACCTTTAGCTGTGTCATAGATGCCGAAGTAAGCTGCCCTGTAGATGATGATGCCCTGCACGGACACGTTAAAGCCCTGGTACAGGCCTCTCAATCCGTCAGACCTGAAGATCTTGGTCAGACAGTCGGCCAGACCACTGAATTCTCTGGAGGAGCCAGCTTTGCCCACATCAGCAGCAAGTCGGGTACGGGCAAAGTCGAGGGGATACACAAAGCAAAGGGAAGTGGCTCCCGCCGCACCCCCAGACGCCAGATTTCCAGCAAAATAACGCCAGAACTGTGTGTGCTTGTCTACGCCGCCCAAAAAGATCTTTTTGTACTTGTCCTTAAAGGCGAAGTTGAGGGCCTGCGTGGGGAAGTAGCGGATGACATTGGCCAGATTGCCACGCCAGAAGGAGCTAAAGCCTTGCTCTTTTGGAATCCTAACGATACAGTCCATAATTCCTTTGTAATGTTTGTCTGCACTGATCTGCTTGCTGGCATGCTGTACCTGTTTGTCAAAACAAAAAAAAAGGATCAGTTACCGTGACGGCTCCTTTTTCATACTTAACTAGAAATTCTAAAGCAAAGTGAAAAAAAAACACATCTGGTAAGGATCAGGCTTAAACATGACACATTACTACAGTTGTAACTGCCTGATTACCATTTATTTGCAGAATTTAAAACACTGATAAAATACATTAAAAAAAGGTCTCAGAGCTTGGGTTAATCTAAGCGGATGACTGAGGATCTGAAACTACAGAAAAAAACTTACAAAGCAAAAGAAGACGGTAAATGATACATTTCCTGCTCGCAGTTTTCAATATCTGAAATATCATTAAAAACTGAAGTTACCAAAAATAGATCAAATCAAGTCCAGAGCTGGAAAACCAAGAAAAGCCCCTTAAGGAAAACCGCTCACAGGGTGGTCAGCTATGCAAAGCAGAAATCCCACATGACTGACATTACAGGAAGATATGTGGTAAAGCACTGGCCAACTGTGTAGCTGCAGAAACCTCACAAACATGTAAGAGTCATCTAAAGATAACCTTCACTTTGATCTCATCACAAAAATTCAAGTATGTTCCACAACATTTAGAAAAAACAGAGCCACTATGGAATCAAGTGCAGAGCACTCAAAGACTTAAATAACTGTTTTGAACAATCACTATCACCAATGTTAAAAAAAAAAAAAGAACCATTTCAGTAAAATGAACTCTGTGCCAACTGTTAAGCATGGGAGTGAATACATTATTCTTTTGGATTGTGTGGGAGCGAGAGGCACAAGAAACGTGGAATCCTGGAAGTTAATATCACAGAGTCAAACACAAAACATCAGCCTTCATCCATGAACTTTAGGAAACTCTAGGTGTTGAAATGGCTCTCACTGTACAAAAACTTGAATATTATTGAAGATCTCTGGGTAGACTGTATGCATGCTGTGCATGCTATGACCTACGAATATTTCTGAACTAAAAGCTTTCTGTAAGGAAGTGCAAATAAATCTGAGATCAAGCATATACTGTTGGCTGGGTACAAGTAACTTTTGTAGATTTTGATTTTCAGTGTCTAATCAAGCACTGACTGTGTGCCCAAACCTGCATATGCTACGTTTTAAGTTTTATCTGTTCCAATATGTTCAATTCAGCACACAAATTTTGGGGGGGGTGATAAATGAAATATATAAAAATGTAGGAAGTGGGCCCTTTAACACTTCAGCACTTCCATAGCTAACGACCATGTTGTGCAGGAAACACACAAATGTGATCACCGTTTGACACCTAATTTATAAGAACAGCTGCTCTCTCTCCTCCCCCAAAAAATATAATATTAATAAAAGAGATGAAAAAGACACATTAGTCAGGCTTGCCACTGTTCTGTAGCCGGATGCTAAAATGAACATCAAGCAGTCTTTTAAAATAACTGCGAGGCAATGCACCTGGAATGAAATATATAAATTTTATACATAAAAGCAGTCTTTTGAAGAAGATATGAGCAGCTAGAGGCCGTGTAGCAGTGCAGGTTGCAAATGATGCTCCAGCTGCAGGGATGATGCTGCAGAGGACTCCAACATGGCCTCCCAAGGATAAAGACATGGACTGCAGAGATCACTGCACAAATCTGCATGCTTCGGTAGACGTTTTAAGGTAGCATTCGTTTAAATACATGCTTAAAAAAATAAATAAATCCATGACTGTGTATGAGGACAGTTCTCACCTGCAACAGCAGCTTCACCCTTTCGATGGGAGCTACCGCTGTTTTAGAGATGGCAGCCGCCACTCCACCGGCTAAAAAGTCTTTTGCGAAAGATATCGCCGCGTCTGCCATGGTACTGGGTGTTAAAAGTTAAATAAAAGCTGTTAAACAGGCCTTGTGGATGAGGATCTGGGGCGACGTGATGCTCAGTCTGGTGCAAAGAGCAGGACGATGAAATCTCGGAGACCCATTCGCTCTTATCGCGAGACTTACATTAAGCGCGCTGAAACTGCATTTAGTGCAACTACATTACATTGACAAAAGTATTGGGGCACATCTGTTTTCCAGGGCAGTCCCCTTACTTCCAGTCAAGGTCAGTCTTAATGCGTCAGCATACCAAGATCTTTTGGACAACATCATGCTTCTAACTTTGTGGACCCAGTGTTTGGAAAATTCCCTTTTCTATTCCAGCATGACTGTGCCCCAGAGCACAAAGCAAGGTCCATAAAGACATGGTTGGATGAGTTTGGTGTGGAAAAACTTGACTGGCCCGCACAGAGCCCTGAGCTCAACCACATCGAACAACTTTGGGATGAACTGGAACGGAGATTGCGAGACAGGGGGCAAATTCCCATTAATATCCTTGGTGGGAGTGTATTTGAGCATTTGAGTTTACTGTGCCTTCCAATAGCAGAGCTCTACTAAACGGAGATATACAATCCAGTTAAGCTTAATAACAAAACGTTAAGACAAACAAAAATTTTAAAAATCTTATATTTAAGCGTTTATATATATTTTTTAAACCTATACAAGACAAAGACAAAATTTAACATATGCTCTTGGACACAAGAATGCAGACATTTTCCCTTCATTTACTGTTTGACTGCTAACATGGCATCTATAAAGTTCCCTGTGTGACACACTCTCATCTGGGAAAATCCATGCTTCTCCAGTAACTGTTTATAGTGAACTGAGCTCCTTTCCATGCCTTCTGTCTGCACCAGCATGTTCAAAGACTGCATATAGGCCCTGCTGGCCCTCGGCTTGGCCTCATCCAGCACAGTCTCAGCAAAGAGCACAGCACAGCCTGCCAGTCAAAAACACAGGAGTTAAAAGTTAAAATTACCCTGCTTAAGTGGCTTCTGTGGGGTACAGGGTTGGCACTGAAGAAAAACCTTGGCAATGTTTTGAGGTAATAAATCCATTTATTCAATTATTGAAATAATACTTCTCACAGAGATTAATGATAATTATACAGATGTGTACAGGGGACTGTCAGAAAGTCAAAGTACTGCATATTCAAAACATTGATAATTAATTCCTGTAAAGTTAAATTTAATGACCGGTCTGAAGAAAACAGTCTTTGTGTTTTATTCACATAAATAGCATTTCAAGCAACTATAGTTTCAACAGATTCAGAGGATATTACTGGCAGTGTGTTGCCAGAATTTGGGTCCTCTTTTACAAAAAGCATGGCATCCAAAAGGTTATCTGTGTATCTGGTTTCTACAGGACTGAAGCCATGCTTCTTCAGTAAGTCGCTGTACTTGGCGGCGCTCCTCTGCCGCCCTTCTGTCATGCTGAGGGCCTGGAGCAGCGCCCTGCTCGGCCTGCTCCTCTCCTCGTCCAGGAAGATCTCTGAGACCAGCAGCCCACAGCCTGCACCACAGTAACACATGCATGGTGCACGCGACTTAATGAAAGACTGGAATTGCCTGTTCTGAAAATCTGCTAACTGGGTTATCAGCTACTGTAAATAAAAACTAACACAGGTGAACATTGTGCACTCAATGCACCAAAGACCATTTCAGGATTTCACAGCTGGCAATTTAAGGTCTCTGGTCCTAAAGCAGTTTAAACCTATGAGTAAAGTCTGGGTGCTCTTACCTGGAGTGCATGCTTTGGAGAGTTTAGTCAGGAGTTCATGGACTTTGTCATCAGACCAGTCATGGAGAATCCGTGCAAGAATATACAGGTCTGCTTTGGGCAGGTCATCTTTGAAGAAATCTCCTATACAGGCCAAATGTACAAGAACAACAAGCAACTCATTTCCATACACAGGGATGAAACAGAATACAAATACTGAAGACGGGTACTCAGAATACAGAAATTAAGTTAAGTTTTCTTTGAAAAGGCAGTATTCCAAATATAATTACTTTTTAAAAACTACGAGGATATTTTCAGAATACTCACTAAAGAACAAAAATAAACACAATCTTAAATGTGACAATAATTTACTACATACATAGTTACAAAATGAGTCCGTTTGGTTTAGGATTGTTACTGACTCAGTCAGTAGTGCTGAAATGTTTTGTTGGTCTGCACAGGTTTTCTTGAACTGCTGGCAGACAATGGCAAATACATTTCTATATAAGTTTAAAGCACAGTCCCACTTTACCACAAACAGGTGAAGTCAAAAACGGTCCCTGGGTTCCAGGGTGTGCATTATTTGAAAGAAAGACTATAGTTAATGCATTTATATTCAGGAGGTTTGTAACATATACACTTATATATGAGTTTATAGCTTTTATGAGGGTCCCTTGGTGCATTTATAGTGTTCATACAGGATTTGTCATGAAACTTCAGGAAAAGTCACGGAATCCTAGTGTTTAAAAAAAAAAGAGAAAACTTCAATTAAAAAAGCTGTACTATTTAGTTGATGAAGGAAACTTGTATGAAGGAAACTGAAAACCAGCAAGGAACAGTGTCAATTATGTAAACAGCAAGGCTTATTACAACAGCAGAGTTTTCTCATGTGCTTCATCAAGATGCATTTAAAATGTATTTTGAATATATTAACTTTCTACTCGTTTTTACTGCTTTTATTTGGAATATGTTACTGAATACACTTTGAACAGTGTATTTAGTACTCAGCCATCACTCCTATCTCAAATTATTCGGCCCAACTCTGTCTATACATTGGTTTCACTCACCCGCAACAAATGACACTCTGTCATCTAGCTCCTTAGGTTGAAAGTAACTTCTCATTTCAATTACTGGAGGCAAGTCAAAAACTATTACAGACAGTCCAGGATGGGCTTTGGTAAACTCGTATGCCATGGCACCAGTACATCCTGTGGCAGTAGCAAAGAGATCAGTTCAAAATTTTTTTAATTTCAACAGGATTTGACCTCAAAGACCAGTCAAAAAATTACGGTTACCTCCTACATCGCAGGCCGTAATAAAGCTAGACAGATCAAACGCCGTGGCCACATCTTTTCCAGTCACCTTCGCAATACTGTGCATTGCTTTCATGAATCGCATCTTGACATCATCCTTTTTGAAATAACCATCCTTGAACAAGAAAAATAGTACAGAAAGACAAATTATTGTTTTTCTTCTACCCCATCTCACACCCAAATATTGTTAACCAATGTGTGAATCATGTGCTGTTTAACCTGAAATAGGTTTTCTGTCTTTTTCCCAAAGGCCCTCTCATACTGATTAGTGCCCTCCCTGACCGCACTCTCTAGGTGGGTGAACAGGGGCCAGACAAGGTCATTGCAGTGCTGGATGTAACCGTGCAGAGATAGAGGGCTGTCTGATACCAGGAACCGACTGGCCTGTTTGGTGTTCCTGTACACTGGGTCAGACAAAGCACACAAGGTAACTTTCACAGCCAACCTTCAGTGTAGTGACATAAGCAAAGGCTCCACATACAGGGAACATATGAAGTGATGGTAACGTTTCTCTTTATTTGGCTGGCAAATGCTTGCAGATTATACAAGAATGCGTAAAATGGTCATTTTATATAAAAAGTCAGAATACACTCTTACCAGTCTTTTCTCCATGGTTATGTCTATGTAGTAGTCCTAGAGAGACAGCAGCCTCGAGCAACCGTTCAGTGCCCAGCACTGAGGCTTTGATTTGGTTAGCCACTTCCTCCACTGTGAGGCCTTCAGCGTCACTGAGAATATCAAACACTCCCAGCTTGGATGCTGTAAACAAGGTCTGACAGAGGGCATAACAGAAGTTAACCAGTATAAGAGAACAGTCTGTGTGTCACTATTGATTACTTTGGTGAATTGAGAAATCTTTCAATTTGTTTGGCAATTAATTCAGTAGTTATTTGGTTTTATTTTTGTTTTGTTTGACCATTTATACCCCAACAAACTTACAGAACATCATTTGGGATTTCTGACATTTTTGACTACTGGATTAAATTAAATATTCGAACATAAATGCACTGACATTTACAAGTTGATTATATTTTAAAGATGAGGACGACCTCATTAATAATATGAAAACAGCTCCAAGTATTAGTGATCAAGAGCGCTGTATGAACTGATAGGAAAACTAGTATTGAAATTATAATAGCCATTTTGATTATAATATATATAAACTTTAATATAACAGATATATTAAAGTTTAAACATAACTATAAAACAAGCCTGTAAAACAACTAATAAAGTTCAACATTACCCCTAATAATGAATGTTGTGAATCAATGTCCATATTCATGTAGTTAAAGGTTAACTTATACTAATAATTCTCCCAAGCCAGACACAAATTTTAACAATGGGGACCAATGTTTTTAAAAAGAGAAATGGCAAAAATAATTCATTTGTTTGGCTCTTATTGTCACTGCTAAAAGACACCAGGGGAATATGAGTGTGCCTCACTCACACATTTGGTCAGTGTAGGTGAAGGGGCCACAGAGATAACAGGCTGGCTAACTATTTCTGCTGATTCGTGAAATGTCCCTCCAAATCAATACCAAATAGTATCAAACGAGTTTTGTTCACCTACTAAAGTTATTCCATTTGTGGCAGAATAAGAATATGGCTGTGTGCTTAGCAAACCAGCTTAAACAACAATGAAAATGTGTCCAAAAAACTTCAAAAGGTTCACATTTTGAATTAACTTCCATAACTTTGTTACTGTCTCAGTAGGATGCAATCCTACCAGACTCATCACTCTGTATCTGATAAATAGCATTCTTCTGAGTGATTAAATCAAAAGCTCCCTTTTTAGAATAATGTTTATGCAGTATACATAACATCTTTAAGGTGCACGCCATTCCAATATACTATATGTATGCAATCATTCAATCCAACCAGTGAATTCAACTAAACTACAGAGCCAAAAGTATGTGGACAACTCTACTAATTATTGAGGCCCGGTGTTAAAGCCACACCCATATCTATCAGGTGTATAAAATCAAGCACACAGCTGTGCAGTTTTTCTATACTGAGCTCAACAGCTTCAGCTGGATAAAGCACACTGGACTCTGGAGCAGTGGAAATATGTTCAGGTTAGGGACTGTAGTTCCAGTGAATTGTAATGTTAATGCTAAAAAGTTAGTGTTAGACTTTATGCGAACTGCTGGGTACATCCCAAATCCTCACAGCAATGTTACAATATCTAGTGCTTTCCCGAGTTCAGTGAAGGGATGTTAAACCCCTGTTGATATCTTGCAGTGAGTATGTATGTACCTGGATACTGAATATATAGTGTATCAATGTAAACATCCAACCTTTAAATATATTTTGTGTGTACTTGCTAAATTATTACTCGGTTAGTGACATATATTGATATATTGTGCACCTTTGAGGCTTTGAATCCATCTAGTAGATCCACTATGTTGTGGGGAAAGCCCTCGTTGTTGGACTTTGCACACTCAGGCTCTGTCACGTTCTCCTCTTGAGTGGGGACATGGCTAGCTGAGTCTGAGCTGCTAGAGTTGCAAACACCCTGGTGTTTGGTCTCCCCGTTCTCTGTGCATTTGGACAGGCTGGTAACGAGGGCCATGGGCACATCAGCCCCTGCAGAGTTCTCCCGCTTCGTCTTGTGGGCAGGGCTCTCGGGTGGGCTGTTGTAAATCATCCCCAGCTGTTTGCAGAAGTGATTGAGGGGGAAGCCCACCACATTAAGAAAATCTCCTTTCACATATTCAACAAGCATGCCACCCAAAGCCTGGATCCCATAACCACCAGCCTTGTCCCTGTCAAGAATACAGTATAAAAACCTGCAATTACTTTTAACAGCAATTACATTTATTAACCTTCTGCAGAAAAGCAAAACACCTGCACAGGGAATGTCTTCGAAACAGTGTTTTAATTTAGCTGAACATATGATTGTAGTTAAGCATGTGTTTGCAGTTAAGCATACAAGAGTGAAGTTTTTTGCTTTCAAAGGGTGTCAAAAACAACACATTCATAATACAGTAAATATGTTTCAGTTTTTTCAATCCTGCACGATAATCCTCACCATTTGCGGAATTAGTTGCCTGGACTTGCAAAAAGCAGATTAAGAAACACTGAGCTGTGGAAATGCCTTAGTTAAAGAATCTACTTTTTATTGTGGTATTACCTGAAGTGTAGTTTAAAAAGAGCATCATGTGACATTTAAGCATAATGGCCCGACATATACTAACATTAATAGGAAACGAAATGTATGTATAATAATACAAAAGCTCTTTGTGAGCAAGGACTACTCTGATAAAGATAAGTGCACTTCTGTCACACTTGTTAAATGCCTTATTTATCTGTTCAAGTAACAAATTCAATGTTATTATCACGTAGATAGACTTGACAATAATAAGATAAGATAAGATAAACCTTTATTAGTCCCACAAGTGGGAAATTCGATTAGTAATGGCAGAAAGTGGACAGTACAAAGTTCAGAGCAGCATTGAGAAAATAATAGAATAGAATACAATAAAAAAAGAAAAAAAAAAACAAATCTACAGCAAATAGGCCAAACACAAAATTCACTTACATGGGCTCTCCACTATTGATGTATTCCCACAGCATCTCCTCGGATAGCTCTGCAAACTTTACCTTAGTCTCCTCATGAAAGTCTATCACTTTGTATTCTGTACTTCCCTCTGAAATTAGAAAACAAACCATAATGAAAACAGATATACAAAATAAAAAATTCTTTAAGCATTCTGATTTTACTGAACTTACCCTCTCTTTCATGACTGAGGACTATGGCCACTCCTGTATACACACTGTGTTCTTTTCCACTCAATCTGAAATACATTTGAGTGTGATAAAAAAAAAATAAAAAATTGAAGAAAAAGAGTAGTCATACATACAATAAAACAAGCAATACAGAGGTACAGTATATTCTTTTAAATATGGCTTTACAGGCACTGTGGAAATAACAACCTGGAAAGCATTCGGTAAGCATCCTGTTTATCAACAGGCTTCTCCAGAATCACGTCATCCACGGTCTGGAAAGAAATAACAAACTCACCGATCAGTAACTTTCACACTAAGCTTCACCTGCAGTGAAAAATTGGCAAATTTTGTGAAAAATTTGAAATTTTGCTCTGATGAATGGTTGCAAAAACAGGAAGGAAGTTTGCAACTGTAATTGTGGTGAAGTGACATAGCCTGTCAGTGCCTGATTTGTGCATGCAGCTAGCACAGACTGGGCACCTCCACAGTCAGATGACAAACTAAAAGCTGGCACACTATTGCAGCCAGCAAGCAAGACATTACAGCAAGCTAGTCTGTGAGGAAGTGGCACAGACACCAACTTAATTATGTCACGTTTTTTGCATATCCCAGGATTTACAGAAACATAATTTAAAGAAAAAGCAGCAGGTAGCACTTGGCCAGCAGGCCCATCAGTTTCCCCAGTTATCCAGTCAGCAAACTCAGAAGTTTAAATTATGATCTATAGGGGCCTGTTTAAACTGATGTGACCCATAAACAATTAGGTCAATGTCAAAAATAAGGCTGCGCATACATCTTTTAATCATATACACATTATCCTGCTACATATATCCTGTATTCTGTCATCATGTTCAGAATTTTTTTGTTAGTCAAGCTTCTCCAAAAAACGTCAGGAACCAAATACATCCCACAATGAACTGAGCTTGAAAAGTGGCAAATTCACCATCTCCATTTTGCACCCTCACATCGGTTTCACACCGTCTGGATAAATTTCACACCAAAACTACTTGAGTGGGAGTGATGAGATATTCACTCCAGAGAAAGTGTACAGTTAAACCGCAAACGTTCATCTGTGGACTCTTTTCTGACTCGTTTCTACTCAACTTACAGAACAGTTTCATAATTTACAGTGTAATTTACAGTAGTTTATAAATAATAACCTGCAGTGTGTGGGTTTAAACATGATCCGAGTTTAGTTTAACAGGAAGGACTCTACTTACCACAATAGTGTCTGCTCCAATCACGATATCTGGAGTTTTCAGGTGTTTCTGCGCCCAGTACATGTAAAGTTAAACACACATATATGACACGAGTCAAAGACAGATGACTTTAAAACCAGGACTATCATTTTGAAAGGAGAAATATCTGACTTACAAAGGGCATTCTCTTTGCAACCTCCAGAGCTTTTTGCCTTGCTGTCTCCACTGCATATTCATAAGGAGTTTTAAATAAAGTTTTGTCCAAAGTTTCTTTGAACCATGAAGGCACAACTTCAAATCGTAAGCCCTGCATCAAGAGACAAAAACAGTATTATTGTGATCACTGTAGTTATGCTAGGGATATTTCACAAAGCAGAACTTCTCAGTTCAGCGAGACAAGATGTTTTCGAAATAAGAAAAGTGCAGAAGGACCTGCCCTATTGGACAGCATTGGTCCTAATTAATCTGGCTGCTTTGTGAAATACACTATATGAACAAAAGTACTGGGTCACACCTCTTAATTACTGAATTCAGGTGGCCCATTACTTCCAGTAAAGGGCAATCTACTTCACCATACCAATGGGATGAGTCTGGTTTGAAAGAATTTGACTGGCCCACGGAGAACACTGACCTCAACCCCATCCAACACCTATGGAGATTGTGAGCCAGGCCTTCTCGTTGAACATCAGTGCCTGACCTCATAAATTCTCTACAGAATGAATGAATGGGCACAAATTCCCACATAAACTCCAAAATCTTGTGGAAAGCCTTCCAAGAACAGGGAAAACTGTTACAGCTGCAAATGGGGACCAACTCCTATATTAACGTCTATGTATTTGAACGCAATGTCATTAAAGTCCATGTTGGTGTAATGGTCAGGCGTCCCAATACTTTTGTCCATAAACTGTAGCTCCAGATCACAGTCAAAAAAGTGTTACAGTTTTTTCTACTTACTATGTTGGTCAAAATCTCTCGTCGCCTTGGAGAGGCACTTGCCAGTACAACCAGTTTGCCGCTCAGCTTGGATATGACTGGATTCAGCACCATGTTAGGTCCCTCTCTGGTGTCGTCTGTGGAGGTCTAACCTAAGAACCTGATCTGAGAGGAAAATAAAAGTGTGTAAAATGTGTAAAGTGTCCATTTGTCATATGTGAACACACCACAGCACACAGTGTAAACAGTACGATTTAGTTCTCGGTATTTAACCCATTCACCAAACGAAGCAGTGGGCAGCCATGAAGACAGCGCCCGGGGAGCAGTGTGTGAGGACGGTACCTTGCTCAAGGGTACCTCAGTGATGCCTCTGGCCATCCTGGGATTCGAACCCACGACCTTCTGATCGCAGGGGCAACTCCCTAACCACTAGGTTACCAGCTGCCCTATGTTTTAATGTGTTAAATGTGTTTTATATTCATATAGTTGTATAAAATAGACGCAGTTCACTTTCATGGCAGCGAAGCAAAAAACACGTTGGCCTTACTTACTAAATCTACACACTTGATCTGTAAAACTACTTAAGTGGAGTATAAACAGCATTTTGAGAAAAAAAACGGCTGCCCAGTCCCCTTTACCCACAGACCAGCAAACACACAATCTTCTGACAAAAAACTATTTGACTATGAGGTCCGGTCGAGGTCCAAGTCAACAGTTTCGTGTCCCTCAGAGTGTGGTTGACTTTATATCCTTCCAAACTGAGGACACTGTGTCTATTTAGTACCTCCTCTAAACCATTAGCTCTTCGAAATGTGCTTTGTTCACCAATATTAGGAGACATTTTAAGACGAATACATTTTCTTTAGCTACATTTTAGCATCAGCATGTATAATATTTACGCGTCATGCTGCTGTATAATGTACTGAAATCTGAATTTCTCCTTTACCAGATCGAGGGTTTTCACCTGGTGCTTCCTTCCACAGAGTTCAGAGCGGAGTGGCTGGTGTTTACAAGCGCATGCGCACTGAGGACGAGTTACATTCAACAGGACTTGACGTTGCACCGTGTTCACCAGTCATTCACAGTGGAACAGACAATGTGGCTAATAGTATTGGGACGCCTGACCATTCAACCAACAGGGACTTTAATGACATTACATTCAAATACATAGACTCTAATATGGTGCTTGTCCCCCCTTTGCAGCTGTAACAGCTTCCACACTTCTTTAAAGGTTTTCCACAAGATTTTATAGTGTTTCTGTTGGAATTTATGCCCCTTCATTCTGTAGAGCATGTATGAGGTCAGGCACTGATACTGGATGAGAAGGTCTGGCTCACAATCTCAGTTCCAGTTCATCCCAAAGATGTTGGATGGAGTTGAGGTCAGGACTCTGTGTGGCCAGTCAAGTTCTTCCACACTGAACTCATCCAACCACGTCTTTATGGAGCTTACTATGTGCACCGGGGTACAGTCGTGTTGGAACAGAAAAGGGCCTTTTTCCCCAAACTGTTGGCAGCATGGCGTTGCCCAAAATGTCTTGGTATGCTGAAGAACAGTCTAAACAGATGGTAGTCTGTAATCACTAGGTACAACAGCTAATCACCTGACTGGTAATGTCTGAGGGCATGGGAGATGGAGGTTTGGAGTGCACGTTGGCATCTTGAGAGATGAAGCCGGAATCATGAGAGGAGACGCTGCTCAGACGATGAGCCCCTCCTGGTGGCAGATGCACCAAGCTGCTAGAAAGAGAGATGAAAGTTATAGCGCTCTATAAATTGAACAACCTTGTATATTATCCTATTATTCCCTCTAATTCATGGTGTAAACTTGTAGTATCGAGCCTCAATTTAGTCTTAGTTTGTCATGCTGTAGGTTGGTTGCATGCAAAAATTAATCTTTTTTTCTTTATTTCATTGGGTTGTGGCTCATTCATTGCTAATTTTCCCGGTCATGGGGAAAGAGGATACTTTTAAGGCACATCCCTCTGTCATACATGAACCCACATATTTGCATCATATTACTGAAACCAATGAATGAATCACATTTAGTCACAGTGACATCAGGCCAATGTTAAACAATTGAGATGTGATTAGATGAACACCTGCATAAGCTGCTCTTTCTGGAGCCTGTGCTACTGGGGGAGGAGGGGGGAGTCTGGTAGGACCAGCTGTAGTCAGATCCCTTCAGATCCAAAATCACCTGGTGGAGCAAAGCACAAGTTATGTGGGAAGTCGACCAAACCAGAGAGTGAGAGTGGACTGCTAGTCAGGTTTTTGGTATGTATTAATGACATAAGTAACGGCTTTGATTTCTTTATGCGTGGCTGTATATAATTAATACAATCTAGTAATGCAAATATCTGACAATACAAACTTATTTGACTATGATTCTTTAGGCAAATATTCAATTACATAACATCTCTAATTTCATCATAGTTTGATCCAGTTTGACTGTTCCTGTATATTTCTTTTTTTTTTTTTTATGTAGCACTATAAACACGGCAATGGAAAGCAGCTAATGAAATCAATATACCAATTTTTTATCCCATATTTGAATATACTACGAGAATTGTATATTGGCCAAAAATGTGAGCATACTTTATTGAATAGTAACATTAACAGTATATCTAAAGCTGAAGCTATACCTGAGGGGAGTCCGCATGTCAATATGCAGCTAAATCTCCAACTGAATTAAATGTATTGATGAAATTAACTACCACCAAGTGCAAAGTGTTTGCGTATTTTAGGACAGTACCTGTTCACTGGCCTCTGGTAGTTTATGTGGATCAGTGGTCAGCACAGTGAGGTCATCAATGATGGCCTGGAGATGAGTGACCTCCCCCAGCATCACTATCTCTCCATTCTGAAAATCCACAGCACATAAAATCAGCTCAGACGTTTTATCAAGACCTGCAGCGTTAAAGGAAAAGCTTGATTAAACTTGCTAAACAAAATTATTCATACCCCTGGCAAATTTTGACTTAGTTACTTTTATTCAACAAGCAAGTTTCTTCTTGATTGG
>JBBJLS010000002.1:6998912-7011405 GCA_037577275.1 Bryconaethiops microstoma
GACTTGAAGGGGGATTCCCACCCCCCCCCCCCCCCCCGCCTTTGCAGCTATAACAGCTTCCACTCTTCTTCGAAGGCTTTTCACAATATTGTTGAGTGTTTCTGTGGGTATTTGTGCCCATTTATTTTGTAGAGCATTTATGAGGTCAGACACTGATGTTGGACGGGAAGGCCTGGCTCATAATCTCGCTTCCAGTTTATCCCAATAGTGTTGAATGAAACCCCAGGGCTCTTTGTGGGCCATTCAAGTTTTTCCACACCAAACTCATCCAGCCATGTCTTTATGGAGTTTGCTTTGTGCACTGGGGCACAGTCATGTAGGAATCGAAAAGGTTCTTCCTCAAACTGTGTCCAAAATGTCTTGCTCTGCTAAACCATTTAGATTGGCCTTCACTGGAAGTAACCGGAAAACAGGTATGTCCCAGTACTTTTGTCCATGTTGTGTACATAAGTGTAGACACAACCACAAAACGTGTTTGCAAAAATGACTGTATGCATAATTATTTAATTTAATTATGTATACATTTATCCTATTACTAGTAAACACTAGCTAGCACAAGGATGCACTAAACTAGCATCAGACCATATCAGAATATTTATACTATTTTACCTATTGCTTTGTTACTGCATTATCTTTATTATTGTTTATTTAGTACTGTTTAGTTACATTTATTAAGATGTAAACAAAGACTTCAAGGGTCTTTTTAAAGTGAAATTTTCGGTGTCAGTATTGTTTACAGTGGGGGTGATAGGAACCAGACGGCTGAACACTTTAAAGTTTCTAAAAGCTGCCTCACAGAAAGTTATTACATTAAAATTATTATACATATGTTGCTTGATGCCTGACACACTGTTTTAAAACAGTAAAAAACATGCTTTTTAAAATGCCAGAGAGCTGCATGTAAGGTGTTATGAAGCAAAACAGTCCTCAGTGCAACAGGAAGGACTCTACTTAGCAAGTTTTTATTTGTTATTTTTTTGGATTTACCAATGTTTTAACATTATCAACATTAAAAAAATATCAGAGGGTGCAGGAAGGTTCATCAGTTGTTCTGCAGAGTAAATTAAAATGTAACATGTTGTCTACATTGCAACCACTAATTTTTATCCTCCCCACTGTTAAGAGTTGGTTGCTCTGCAGTGCACTGTTTCACATGACTTTGCATCTCAGTGATTACATTCAGAACAGCAGATGAAAGAAAACGACATTCAGAATTGTCCACTATCAAAAGAACTGTATTTTTAAAAAAGACTATTCAGACTACTCAACTTCCATTCTTTTTTATTCACAGAATACAACCCAGCTTATAGTGCTGTTTAACCAAATGGTGTTCTACACATTTTCATGAATGCCTTATCAAGCCGTGGAAATCCTATATCCCCTGTCACCACAGGTATCCTGGACTGACGTTGGGTGAGTTGTTGACGAGGATTGTGTTTATAGACTGCAGGAAGAAAAAAATTATCATACTTCATTTTGATGGCCCCCTAAAAATAATCTACAGACATGATAATAGTTAACAAACTATCTGGTGAAATGTGTTTATTAGGTTTAAATTTTTAGGTTTAGTATGGTTTAAGGTTAGATTTAATCAAATCTTTGTTTTTCGGTTTATGGTTCAGTGAAATGTAATAGCTGTTTTGTTGAACGATAATTAAAGCCACTTTCTACCACCATGTCCTTGAGCAAGACACTTAACCCTCAGGTGCTCCAGGGGGACAGTCACTGTTACTAATGATTGCAAGTCGCCTCAGCCAAATGCCTGATTTATCGATATGTATTTTCCATGTAGGCCTGTGTGCATGCTGTGATTGAACAAAAGGGGAGAAATAGCAAAAACAAATACATTGTGAAGTTGATATTTAAAATAAATGTAAAATCAGAGAAACATTTGGATTTCTTTCATTCTAACCTAAAAATAAAAAAATGAAAATGTAAAACAAAGGAAAGCCAGACACAAACCTGAAGAGTTTATCATTAAAACAAAATTGAATATTGAATTGTCATAATTATTTGATTGTGTTTGATCATTTTTATGGAAAAAAAAATCAATAACCACACACACACACACACACACACACACACACATAGGTGTCCTTCGACATTTAAAGTAGCATGTGCCTCTGTGGAGTGTTTTCTGTGTAAAGCTACGTTTAGACTCGATATTTTTTTAAGTGATAAATGTATTTTTTTTACTTAATATCATAGAATGTGTAGAAGTGTAGAGAAAAGCTTTTTAATGTTTATCGTGGTGCAGTTGTCACATATTTCCAGATTCATGTTTACAAATTTCCTATCTTTCCAAAAAATTGACTTGAAAGCTTTTCATAAAATTTGTGTTTTGAAATTGACAGCTCTGTGAAGTGTTTTGTAAAAAGTGAAATGAAAGTGATTTACTGGGCTAATGGTTTCTGGTAGGCCACAACGCTGCTTTATACCTCCTACTGCGCTGTGTCTAACCTTTATTTACAGGATGGCCTACGCATGTACCAGGTTACACAACCAGCCCGTTCTTTCATGGCAGGGCAGAGTGTTTGAAATAATCAGCAATTTTCTAGCAAATCAAAAATGAATGAAATTTTGAAGAGCAAAATTTGCTGCTCATGCTGCTCTGCATTTCTAGCCTGTAATTTAAACAACAGCATTATTTTGCCAATTTAAATAATTTGTTCAGATTCCAAGATAAAAATTGTCCCTAGCAGCTGTTCAAAACGCTTCATCAAAAGACAAATTATCTTTCAACCTCAGACAATGTCTCTAATGTGTCATGCGGTATGTCGACTTCTGTCACTATTGTAGTGTACCATATTAGTAAGACGGTTTTCTAGTTTTCATGAATGTCTTATTCATACATGGAATTCCTGTACCCCGATGCCACATCAGGCCTCCTCTGTTGATAAGCGTGAGTTGTTGATGAAGACTATTGCCATAGATCACAAGGAGAAAAACATTTTATCAATATGTATTTTTAAGGCAGGCTTGTGTGCTTGTTGTGACTGAACAAAGGGGAAATTAAAAAAATGAATACACTCTGGAAATCATGTACAGATATACATTTTTGCTTTTCACTGACTTGCTAATAATGTCATTTGCAAATGTATACATAGTTGAAAATTCCAGATTTCTTTCATTTAAACCTGGGAGTAAACAACAGAAAGTTTCGGAGTTTTGAAAAATGTAGAGCAAAGGAAATGTACGAGTTGTGGGTCTAATTTAGTCATCAGAGGCTGCTGCACAAGCTTGTGGCATTTGAGTGCATGTTGTCATTAAAACAAATGGAGAACTTGAACAAATTCTGAAATTCATCTAAATATTTCAAAGACTCTGCTTTCTGCTAAATGCCATAACTGTGGTTGTTTGATAATCATTTGATTAATGTGTCTGATCATTTGTATTAAAAATAGAATTCAAAACAAAAGAATTTTCACTAGTGGTCTTAGACTTTTGGTCACAAACACATGTGAGTGTTCATAGATGTTCAAGGCATCCTGTACCTCTTTGGAGCATATTCTTTTTGAATGAAATGTTTTTAATAATTCATTTATTATTTTTCATTTATACTGTAGCATGTGTAGAAGTGTAGAGAAAAGTTTTTAATGTTTATCCTGGTACAGAGCTCTGTTTCTTTGTTCCCAATTTATATTTATGCAAATACTGTCTTTCCAAAAGTTGACATGAAAGCTTATCATACAATTTGTGTTTTGAATTTGAGAACTGCGTTTTGTAGTGAAATGAAAGCGAGTAGGCCACTTTGCCGCTTTATACCTCCTACTGCGCCATGTCTAACCTCGATTTACAGGACGGCCCACGCATGTGCCAGGTTACAAACCAGCCCATTCTTTCATGGCAGGGCAGAGTGTTTGAAATTATTTTTTAGCGAATCAACTAAGAACTAAAACAAGGCCAAATTTACAGCTATATTTGGATTCATGCTGTCTGAAAGTGCTCTGCATTTCTTGTCTGCAGCATTATTGAAATGAGTCAAATAGCAAGATAAAAAATTCCTGAGAAGCTTTTTTTTCTCCATTTACCACATACTTGCTTTGATTTAGACATTAGATAAAGCTGAAAGGGACTAAAAACCGAGATTGCTCAGTGATGTGGTAGAAAAAATCAGAATCAGAAAAAATTCAGCCTAACAGTATCAACAGACGAATTAAATCTTTCAATCAGTGTCATGTTTTATGCCCATTTTTGTCACTATTTTAGTGTACCATAGCAAAAGTTATTTATTTATTTGCTTATTTATTTGCAGCCTCACTAAGCTCTATGATTTTATGCAGGCTTGATATTTTAGAAGGCTGTATGGCTTTACTGCATTTCTTTCATGTGTCCATTTCTTACTGCTTTTCTTCTGAGCTGAAGCAAAATGACACTAAAGAGAAATGGACTTAAAAAAGGAAGTATGACCCGATAGTGATCTTTTAGGAAAAGGGTTGGACAGAGGGTGGATGACCACATGCAAGATTTTGAAACTGTGCAGACAGGCAGACAGTCAAGGCAGATTAAAGGTTATCATGTTTTGCATGAAAGCAGGTTGGCAGAGTAACCTCACGCATTGAGCTTGTAACTAAGGGTGTATAAAAAATGAAAAGAAACACATTGGAAAACAAAGATTTATTGGTATATGCAAAACTGCCAGTGATTTTGATTTTACTCAATTGTACTCCATTGTACACAATATAATATCAGCATATATATAAATTATATGAGGTACAACAATAAGCAAGAAAACACAGCAAGCTAGAATGTTTTGATAAAAGCTACTGTATGCCCTGTGATCCTTAGTGCATTTTAACCAAATATGGGTTAAATTTGGTTAATGCCAGACTGTTTGTTGAACAACAAAGCCGAGATAGCTACCAAAGAAATGATTTAACAATGTTTCTATTCATAAAAATTAATATGGAATAATATGATTATCCATTTAATATATCCTTTTACCTTGGATAGAGGTATCGCAAGAAATCACAAAATAAATATTCACATGCTACATAGAAACAAAGACAAGCTCCAAAAAACTTAAATATTTAATATAAAAGCTTGCAAATAATGTTTACAAATAAGGGGAAAAACAGCGACACCAGTATCATGGGGTTCCTTTTTAAATGTCTCATGTGCAAACTGACTTCCCCTTAACAGCTCTGGACAGTAGAAAAAAAATCTTCAAAAACATCCTGCATACAGAAACGAATGCAAATTCACCACTGAAATGAAATACCATTACTCACGGGGGCACAGTGCATGCGCTGCCTTGAGTAATGGGCTTCTCTAGGTTTCCATCCTCTCCATTACCGTTAGAAAAAGTACGAGCTGAAAAGAAGCTCTCTCTGTGGCCATCAGTCATTTCATTTTCCAGTGTGCTTAGGCTTCGCAGCCTCAACATCTGTCTCATCTTTCGCCGAAACTCCTTCGAGGCAAAATAGTAAATGAATGGATCTAGACAGCTGTTGATGCAGCTGAGTGACAGGGACAGCTTGTAGTACATGTAGAGCGATTTTTCAAAGTAAAGCTTGGCGACTGAATGTGCAAGGAGCAGTATATTGTTAGGTGCAAAGCAGACAATGAAGACGAACAAGACGGTGAATGCTAAGCGTATGGCACGGCCTTTCTGGCAACTATTGGCATTTTTAACCAAAGCGCAGATGATCCTCATATAGCAGTACACTGTTATTATGAAGGGACACAGAAACAGAATGACAAACATTCCAAATAAGAAGGCAGCCCAGTGTGCGATTGTCGGTAACATGTTCTTCTTCAAAACATCGAAACAGGTGGTGATGTTGAGCTCTTTCACATGAAATGTCAGGTCTGTGGTTATAAGTGGGCTAAGAACTGTTAGGACTATGGCCCACATGACCACACAGGAGCAAATTGCATACTTGGTCTTCTGCCTCCATTCTTTGAAGCGCATCACCTTCACTATGCCCATGTAACGGTCCACGCTTATAGCAGTCATTGTCAAAATGGAGCAATACATGTTGGCAAAGAAGACCACAGTGAGCGTGTTGCACATGCCTGGGCCCAGGGTCCAGTTGTAATCTTGCATTTGGTACGCAATCTGGAAGGGAAGCATCAAGCCCAGGGCGAGGTCAGTGATGGTAAGGTTGATCATGAAGATAATGGAAGGGGACTTCGGTGAGGTGCGAAACAACAGCAGCCACAAGGACAGGCCGTTTCCACAGAGGTTGACCAGGGTCACAATGACATAGACGCTAGAGATGAGATTGCTGGTCCATTTGGTTAGAAATATAGACAGCGTGATGTTGTCCAGTCCACCACTGCTATTACTTGAAGAATTGTGAGCCATGTTGATGGTTGTTTTTCCTTGATGATCTGTAAGAGCACAAAGAGACAGGAGACACACTTGTTTCGTTTAACGTTAGCTTGTTAGGTAGAAGGTGTGAACAACTTCCGCACCATTCATAGGAGTGACAGTGTAAACACTGTGTTTTTTTTGTGTTGTATGAACATGTTACTCTCTCTTCTGTTCTCTGTATGTCTTTTCTCTGAGTCATGTGAAGCAATTACTCTGATTAAGCAATCAAAGAGCTATGTTGTTTTGAAAATATGGATCATTTCACAAGTTTACGCTACAAAGAAACTGACATTCACACTGTGGCACCATTCTAAAACCTGAGATGCTTCTGTAAGTTAAAGTGCAGAGCGCTGTAGGAACAGGATGTGCAAGGGTGTTGGTTCTCATGTTGCAGTAATGTGACTAACCACACAGTGTAACTGGCACAAAAGCCAGAGAAATCTCAGCTTATCGGAAGCTCAATAATAAGTTAGCATGGTTTCAGTTCTTTTCTGAGAAGAATGTTTCATACTATTAATGTCGGGCAGATAGCAGGTTTTTTTTGTGTTCACGTTTTGACATTGCGACATCATTATCAGCTCTATAGTGCGCTGTAGCTGTCATGCATCTTCTGCACTGATTTTTTTGCACCAGTTTTAATTGAAAGGCTTAAGGTTTTAGGTGTTTGGCTGTTACTAATTTAACATGTATGTCCAGTCTGAGGTAATGTATGGTCTTTTACCTCTTCCTAAGAATTATAGTCTCATGATTTTGTGTTTATTTATAAAACTGTTCTTCTAAGCAATTAGATGTTTGTGCCATTCAGCTGTACAGCCCTCAAATACCTGGAGAGTGTAAATTCTTTGTCACTAATGTGACAGCCTGTGCATTGGTGCTAGCGCTGTGACAATGCTGTAACAGAGGAGGTGTGCAAGTGCAGGCCAACATGTCTTAGGGTCCAAGAAAAAGGGCATAAAAGGGGCACTAAGGGACAGCCAAAAAATAAAACTGTAATCATTCTTATCATGAATGTTTAGTGATCCATATTTGCTGTAGTAAACTGAATGGCTGATGCATTGAAAATGTGTCAATAAGACCAAAACAAAGCTAAAAAGGGATTGAGTTACGCAAGAAAGCCGAACCACAAAAGAAAATTGAAGGGCTATTTTTACATACATCAATGAAAAAACAATACACAGTGAAACTATCTCCACATATAATTCACCAATCAAATCACACCCTCAAAAGGAATGCTAATGTTAACCATAACAAAGACATCAAATTAGAAATGCAGATGTCATCTATATTTTATCTTTTGCTTATTTAACCTGCTCAGGTCTGTCGTGTACCTTTTTAACTATTGTGCGGTGAATAAGCAGAAGTTCAGAAGGTGCCTTCTTGTGTGTGCCTGAGCGGAGTTCCAGTCTACTTACCTCAAGAGAATCATGCAGTCTGCCACGTGTGGTACAAGGGGTTTGTGCCGTATATGACTGTTAGTCAGGAAACAAATTGGTTTAAGGTCTCAACTGTTGTCAGAGAGGGGAAGTGCGTCATCTTGAACTTCTCAAATTCACAGCTCAGACAAACACTGAAATTTGCCCAGAAAATTCTCCAAAACAGAAAAAGATAGATTAGGTGTTTTCTACTCAGGTCCATTCACTGGCTAAAACAGTGCTCAGGCAGTTTCAAGTTGTACCGTGTTTATTAACAAATTGGACAAAAGTGACATTACAGATGCATTCTTGCTTCATTCATTTATGTATTTATTTCTTATTTATGAAGCAAATCTATGTTGTTTTTTTTTTACAAACATCTGCTTGTCGATTGTCGAATGTAAGTGTCTGAGGATGTGGTAAGGGAAATCATGCCGCAGTAACCATTAACAAGTACACACCCAGCCTAACAGAACCAAGAAACACATCCTCCCCTAGTTCACTATTTATCAACTAGTCAGGCATAACAGTCCTGTCTTCTGATGAATTATTATTTCTGTATTTCTCCTTTAGTACATTTGTCTTCCCAATGTTTTTTATGGTCATCCAGTCTGTAGCTAGTGTGTGCTGCTATTCTTCTTTAACGGCTCCCTCAGTGGTTGCAAGTGTTCACCAACTTGGCAGCCCACTCCACCACATGTCTAACCAAAGAATTAACCAAAGAAAATGGTTTCATTCTCAAACACGAATTTTCACCTGGTCAGTGTGACTCTCTCTCTCTCTCTCGCTCTCTCTCTCTCTCTATATATATATATGTATATGTATATGTATAAGTAATACAATACTACCATGTCACAAGTGTGTGTACAGTAGATCGTTTATTAAACACGTGAATGCTTTTGTTTGATCAATGCTCTTGCCAAATGTTTCCGACAGTCAAAGCATTCAGAGAATTATATGATATTTGGTAACAGGACACAGATGAATAGGCACTGATAAGCAATCATTTGTGGGCATCAGTCCCAGATCAAATTTCTTTCATCATCAAAAACTTATGAAACATCTGAGGGAAGCAGAAGTAACAGCCCACACGTTACTCGTGCAGATAGTTATGGAGTGTTTATTTCCTATTATGACAGTTCATCCTGCTTTTAATGCTTCCATATTGTTATACCATATCTGTGTACCAATGTAAACTGCAGTTGTCACCTTGCATTAACATTCGTTTTGTGTCCAGATGATATCTGCATATACCTTTTTACTGCGTAAAAATACATATGTTGTTTTCAGTTTACTTCTGTTAAATTTTCCCTTCAGACAAGCTCCAGCAAGCTTGGCTTGGACCACTCAGAATTAAAGAAGGTGCTTGTTTTCGGGATTACTCCAGTGTTTCCTTCGTGTAGCATTTATGTAACCACTGACATAGAAAAGTCAATACTCTTACACCTCTGTTCACAATTTGTCCTTCTTTGTTTACACCTGGCTTTTTTAGTGGCCAGTTGAAATCACGCTCTGATCTTCAATAACGCAAGTTAGTATAACAAGCTGTATGTTTCACCTGCTCCTCCAAATTTGAAATCAGGTATATTAATAGCGAGTGCCCCCCCCCCTTTGCTGTAGTAACACCGTCTGCTTTTCGACACTAGAACATTACTGTGAGCTTTATTGAGGTCAGATACTGATGTCCTGATAATCAGGACAATCACAAATGTACTGTCACAATAATCAGGGCAACTTCTCCTAATTATCCTGAAGGTACTGGATAGGATTAAGTTCTACTGCTCCAAAGCCCAGTGCTGAGGATTTTAAACCCCTGTGACTTTAGGCTTGTGTGTGACTACTCCAGAGAATCCCATTGTAAAGCTGTGTGTGTGTGTGTGTGTGTGTGTGTGTGTGTGTGTGTGTGTGTGTGTGTGTGTGCGCAACTGAACATCAGCATGGAATGGAGAGAGATATATGACATATATAATCCATTCCCGGTCCACAAGTCTTGCCACAGTGTATATGCAGTCCTAATGAAGGCCCAAGAAATTGAGAAAGGTTTGTCAGAGCACAAGGTCTCTTATGGTCTTTTTTGATTGAATTCCTTCATTTTAATCTGCTAATGATAGATTATGTAATTGTATGTAATTGACATTCAATCATCAAATGCAGAGGCATTAACCAGCTGCCATTTGTCCGTTTTAATTATCAAAGCGTGAGAACCCAGGGTGGGGTTGTTGGTAATCAGTTAACATTTTTTGATTCATGTCCTGTTGCCGCCTTCGGTGTGGCCAGTCGCTGGTTCAGGGTTGACTCTGGCTCAACAAAACTAAGAATGAAATCAGTCATGAGTAGGATATGGGTGAGACTTACTTTCCCATGTTAATCTATCTATTCTCTGAAGTGAAACTGATGACTAAGTGCATGAAGTGTTCTTGCTTCTTCAAATCTAACCGGTTTTGCAGCGTGCCAGTCTGCCAGGCTGCTTCATGCCCACCAGATGGAGACATTTCTAAGGCGAGAGAAATAGTTATTTTTATTTTATTTTTAACTAATATTTAAATAATTTAAATATGTTTTATTTTTCCCAAGTTCATCATAACTTCTTTTTCTTTCACTGTTATAAAAGGGTTTTTTAAAAAAGTGTCATATAATCTTTTTGTTCCCTAAAGCAGCAGCCCCCAACCTTTTTTGCACCACGGACCAGTTTCATGTAAAACAATATTTCCACGAACCGTAGATACAACTAAAAACAAAATGCGTTTTGTTTTTTACTAATTTTTGCTAGCTTGTGGGATACATTTTTTATATATCGTATCACATGACCGAGACGAGCATTTTATCCATAATAAAAGATCTTTCAGACTCTGATAATGAATAAAATATTTTTACTGTGTCTTTCTGTGCAGCCTGGTATCAAATGACTCACGGACCGATACCAGCCTGGGCCCGGTGGTTGGGGACCTCTGCCCTAAAACACCTTTCAATTGAATTGTTTTAAGCATTTTAGATGGCAGGGTCACCTTTGGAAAGAAAAGAACCCTCGTTGGCAAGCACAGCAGTGATGTTTCTTGTAGTCAATCACCAGGTTTGCACACGTCTCAGGAGGGATTTTGGTCCCCTCCTCTTTACAGTAACTTTAAATCCTTTAGGTTTCTTGGCTGCTGCTTGGCAACTCGAAGCTTCAGCTCCTCCACAGATTTTCTACAGTATTGAGGACTGGAGACTGGCTCGGCCACTCCAGGACCTTAATGTGCTTCTTCTTTAGCCACTCCTTTGCTACCTTGGCAGTGTGTTTTGGGTCATTGTCATGCTGGACGACCCACAACCCATCTTCAGTGTTCTGGCGGAGGGAAGGAGGTTCTCGTCCAAGATTTTACGATACGTGACCCCATCAATTGGCCCCTTAATGCACTGAGGTCATCCTGCACCCTTAGAAGAAAAATATTGCCAAGCATAATGTTTCCACCTCCATGCTTGAGTGTTGGGATGGTGTCCTTCGGGTCGTACTCAGCATTTTTCTTCCTCCTCACATGGCAGGTCGAGTTGATGCCAAAGCGCTTGATTTTGGTCTCATCTGACCACAGCACTTTCTCCCAAGCCTTCTCTGAATCATTTAGATGTTCACTGGCAAACTTCAGATTTGGCTGTACATGTGCCTTCTTGAGCAGGGGGACCTGCGAGCACTGCAAGATTTCAGTCCGTTATAATGTAGTGAGTTACCAATGATGTTCTTAGTGACTGTCGTCCCTAAGTGATTGCCCCCCCCCCCTGCTAAAACAGGGGTGGTTCATCACACCTGAATTCAATATCTCTAGCCACACCTAGGCCTGATTACTGCCACACCTGTTCTCAATCAAGAAATCACTTAACCCTGTGAGGTTGGCAATCCCGTATTTGGGATTTTTCGACTTTTCCAAAACAGTCATCTAAAGCTCCGTGAGTTTTTGTCCTAGGAACATATAAGTAACACCACTAGAAACGTTGAACCCTTCCCTTTTCCAACATGGATGTTTTAAAATAGAATCCATCGGTGGTGGTTTGTAAATAGAATTTTTTTGTCCCACTGCACGCCGCAGCGACGCCCCTCAGCTATTCAGATGTAAAACACTAATCTGAATATCTGAATAGCAATGGCATGATTGACTCATTGTGCAGCAGTGGATGGTGAGAACACGCACTGTTATAAACAAACGCACATGCTCATGTACCACAAACGAGACAAGAACACTTCGAGGATGACCAGCGAATGGAAGATTTTGCCTGCCGAAGCCTCACTGCTAAGCCAGGAGCAACACTCTTTGGAGAGTGAGTCAGACGACACTAAGTCCGCTGACGACAGTGATGATGAACAGATGCACTTTGAGCTTTGTCTTGATCCATTCGAAGATAATCTTTTTGGAAGGTGTGTGTTCCATTACATCTGGCGTAGAAGTAACACCGCATTTCAGAAAAAGAACATCATACCAACAGTAAAATATGGTGATGGTAGTGTGATGGTATGGGGCAGTTTTGCTGCTTCAGGACCTGGAAGAATTGCTGTGATAAATGGAACCATGAATTCTGCTGTATACCAAAAACTCCTGCAGGAGAATGTCCGGCCATCTGTTCGTGACCTCAAGCTGAAACGAACTTAGGACAATGATCCAAAATACACCAGCAAGTCCACTTCTGATTGGCCTCCTCTGATTGGCTGAAGAAAAACCTGAATCCTATTGAGATGCTGTGGCATGACCTTAAAAAGGCAGTTCATGCTCGAAAACCCTCCAATGTGGCTGAA
>JBBJLS010000002.1:7015044-7037745 GCA_037577275.1 Bryconaethiops microstoma
GTGAATTACCAATGATGTTCTTAGTGACTGTCGTCCCAACTGCCTTCAGATCATTAACAAGCTCCTCCCGTGTAGTTATGGGCTGATCCCTCACCCTTCTCATGAAGGTCCTCAACCCATGAGGCAAGATACTGCATGGAGCTCCAGACTGAGGGCAATGTATGGTCATTTTATATTTCTTCCATTTCCGAATAATCCCACCAACAGTTGTCACCTTCTCACCAAGCTTCTAGCTGATGGTCTTGTGCTTTATACACATAATGAGTTAAGACCAGGAGTTTCTGTAATTGATAGATTGATTGTAATCTGTGTGCAACATGGGCACACAGCCAGTCTGTGGGAGTCAGAAGTCTGTCTGGGTTGTAGGGGATCAAATACCTATTTCACTCAATGACATGCAAATCAAAATTTTTAACTTTTATGTAACATGTTTTTTCTTGATTTTGGGATGATATTCTGTCTCTATCTATAAAAATGAAACTACCTCATAAATTAGAGACTGTCCATTTTTTTAAGTCAGCAAACTTACAAATTCAGCAGGGGATCAAATAATTATTTCCCCTACTGTAAACAGCCAGTATGGCCAAAACCGCCACTTTGTTGATCTGAACCTAGTGATCACTATGATTTGTTTAAAACAAAGAGGCTGACAAAAATGCATTTCTTATGGGATAACATCTTTATTGTAAACAAGCAGTATATGGAAATCCATCAAAAATGTAATAATATATCTTTGAAGTACTTTCCGTGAACAGATTCAGTTTTCTTGGTCTTCCAAGTGAAAGCGAAAACAACCCTGTATTTCACACACCTTTATAATGGTGGATGAAACTGTCAAGTGCAAATCATCTCTAAGGCATGTGACTCATAGTGGCCATCATTTATCTGAATCTTCCATGTAAAAACTGTGAACACCATTTAGAAATATAACAACATTCAAATGACATCTCACATGACCTTAGTGACCTAAGTAAAATATAAGCTTATTATTTTCAGTAGTTTTTAATGAAACCCAAATGTTGTTTTTCTTGGCTCGCAGGTGACACATTGATCTTAAATTAGCTAAAGGCTCACATCAACCAAGGAGTACTGTCAGCACAGGAAAAGCCACAATGTCAGTCTAACACACACAGGATAGTCACTCAAAGGCAGCATTTTTGCGTTATTATTTTAAATAAAGAGGTACATGCTGAATTCTGAAGTCAAATCAGTACCGTTATATCCAGGTTCAAAGAAGCAATGTGCATGCGCACTCATGCCAAGCACACAGAAAAATCATTATTATTTCACTAACAGAGCCGTACTGCATTTGCAAAACAGACTTAAACGTACATTTCATATATTAAAAATACGGATTTTACAACATGTATTTATGGTCTATACAGCAAAATCTATACACTGTCCATAAACCCTCTAGTCTGTCAGAATCTATTTGATTCACTAAAAAAGGCATATAAATCTGTCTTCTGTAAATGTTGAGGTATTTGATCTCAGTGGTCAATTGATAAAATGTGCTGAGTTCCTGTTGTGTGTTGTAGAAAATGTGAATCCAAACAGGCAGTGATCTTTGAGATAAATGTCAAGCATACAGAAGCCTCCATGAACACTGACATAATTCTTAAATCTGTACATACTGGTGACACAGTGTATGACAATGAGGGAGGAGCCTTGGTCTGTTTGCAACACTCACCGGCAGCATAAAGAAAACAACGCGATTAAACAGGCCGATACATCAGCTGTATTATTGCCCTTTTCCCTGCCTCGATCCAAGCTTCATTTCGGTCACTCATCTCCACTTTTTTCAGAGCTCGTTCCTATGGCCAGCTCATAACAGTGTTCAGCACCAGACTCTGGAGAGATGGGGCTGAAGTCAAAAGCTTTGTTTCCGGAGCCCATGCGCTTGCGATTGCGGGCTCCTGGCTGGTATAGCTGCATGGCAGGCCGGTCCTATCCCGAGATAAGAGTGAGACACAAGAGAGAAGAGCAAGACACTCATATTTTATTTTGGTCCAACAAGATTGAGCACCCCCCAAAAAGACCTATTTTAGTAGAACAAAAGTGAACCGCTCTCTTGCTCTGATCAGTTTCCTCCCCCCTCCCCCATATTTATAAGTTTAGAACATCACGCAATATGTTTTTGACAGCAAAAGCATAAAATACTTTTTTTCAAGCCTGTCCATAAAAGTCACCTTCTGTTTTGAGTTTGGTTTCCAAAAGTTACATTTGCCTTAAAATTACTTTAGTCACTAAAGTTACTAAAGTTTATTACTAAAGCGTAGGGGTGCAAAAATACACTCAGCTCACAATTCTCAAAACTAGGTTCACATGTCAGGTCTCGGTGTTTTTGCTTTTGTTATAGGACTTTTATTTTCAAACTATAGGTCTCTGTTTGTGTCCACATTTACAGTCTCAGCTGTTCTGTGTTTTAGTGAAATGATTGTGTTTTATGATTGGTTGAAGTCTGTGTATGTTTAGTATTTAAGTTCTTTGAGTTTCGGTCCCGGGGGCTGGGCAACCCTCACTCTTGTCATCATGTTTACCCTCATGCTCCCTATTCCTCTTGTGTCTTAGGTTTAGTGTTCTTTGTAAGGCCCTGGTGCCTTTTTTTATGTAGAGTCTGTGTTTTTTTGTAATAAAATTCCATCAAAGGGAATCTGAACTTGTGCCTCGCCTCACTTCCCCGTGCACCGGCCGTGACAGAACAATTTGTATTCTGATGAAATTCAAATTTTTAATAAAAAAAAATAATATACATGTTATTATACAGCCAACTACTGAAATGTATAACTGATATGTATACAGTCTTAGTTTGGAGCTGGATGTGTGTGAAACATTGAACATGCTAGTGTGGGTTAAAGGAAAAAAGTGTAAAATTTTTAAACCTTCCAGATGGTTCATCAGCCAAGACATGTTTGGTGTCCAAATCCTGTTCAGATCTTTTCAGAGTAGTGCTGCAACTCTTAGTGGTAACAAACACTAAAAGTTAATAGGCATCTAAATACTTTCTGTAAAAGTACATCACCAAAACTCAACCGGCACACAAGCCATCGAGTGCCATAATGCTTTTATTCAGTTTTGTAGCTCACAGTAAGTCATACTGTGTATTAATTGTGATGACACCGTACTTGCATCACATTAATGACCTTAAAACCTGATCGTGTTTGAACTGGTTGAGAAAAGTTTTGGGGTTGTGTGTGTATATATATATCACAATCTCTACAATGTCACATTTGTCTGCTGTGATGTGTCTCAGTGTATTGTTGCACCCCTGGCACCCCTAGCAATATTAAATGCACCACACCAATGTGTAGTGTTTACTTTTGCTGTCAATAACAAGGCCTTGCATGGTAAGATGTGGGGTCTCCCAGCGTACAGCAGTACAGTATCCCCTCCCCTTGGGTAGAAAGGCTCAAAGACTAGCTGTACCTTGGCTGGCAGAGCCCCTCCTATCTGGTCTGGCCCCTCAGACTGGGAAGTCCTTTTCTCCTGATGCACTGACACAGACTGAGAGACACGATGTCTTCCATCAATGATCAGCCCAAAATTTCCAAATCACAGCCAAATTCACAGCTAACTGCCTCGACAACACATTCAGCACGGCTCACAACACAAGCATGGGCTGCAATACAAGCCCCAGGAGGGAGGAGGATTTGTATTGCACACCCACAGCCATAATGATATGTGAATTACAATGAGCGCAGAGGGGAGAAAAGGCTAAATGAAAAAAGCACCACGTAGCTGAATGCCGGACAAACAGACAGATGGCTGTAATTGCTAAGTGCTTACAATGGCATGACGTGCTTGTGTTGTCCTTAAATAGTGACTCAACTTTGACATCAAAGTGCATGGTGCTAATCACTGAGTGATTCTGACACATATTGATGCTTATGAATAGGTAGAGCCTACAGTAAATGGACTGTGGATGAGACTCCAATGGTCTTATCAGGTCTTACTCACCTTATTGCGAATGCGCTCCTTCCTGTTGCCCATGTCATCCCTGTCTTCCTTGCCCAGCTTGTCCCCCGTCTCTGGGCAGAACGAGTAGCCATGATGATGGCCGTCTTTCTTGGCCCTGTCCTGACAGTAGCCTTTGCCCCATTTAGTCTCCTCCTTGCGGCGCATGAACTTGTCAAACTCGTAATGGTGCCGCTGCCTCTTGCGCTCCTCCTCTCGCCCCCGGTGCTCTTTGTCCCTCTGCCGGCGGCCGTGCCCTTCACGCTGCTCCTTATCGCTCTCCAACTGAAGTCTACCAGAGAACACAAACCAACCACACAGAAGCATTTCTGCTTAGGCAGCAGAACACAAGAGAGAGCATAATCATGAATAACTTCACAGCCAGGAGGTTATTTACAATTACACGGCCTTGAGTATTTGCTTGTTTTTCTACAGCACTTCAAGAAAAAGCAATTTGTAGATGCTTTCTCATTCACATCTTCTGAAATCAAGGGGTTAATGAGAGTTTGCTGCAGTTACAGCCTCTACTATTCTGGGAGAACTTTACACTAGATGCAGGAAAATTGCAGTGAACATTCGACTGCATTCAGCCAAAACAGCAATAGTGAAGTTAGCTGAATAATTAGGGATGCACAATCGGAGTTAGCCAAGATCTGAATCGGCAGATCCTTTCTTAATACACAAAATAAGTATTTGGCCAATGAGTTAGATTCATTTTGGCCAATCTATGTTGTGATTTCATGAGGAAAACAACATGAGGCAGGTAAGAGCCCTCAAACTGTAAATGACTGCTGCTGCTACAACTGTGACAAACTGTCATAATTATGCACTTCTAAAAAGTCAGTCATTTCTAACTTTTGATGTGGAACTTGATTTGACTCACTCATTTGAATAGGCCACTGATTTCTCATTTATAAATATAAAAACGTCAGTTTGGCCCATTAAAAAGAAAATAATATTATTCATGTGGCAATTGGTGTGTTCCATGTGTTCATTTAGCCCACACAGTGTGATCTTTTAGTTATAAAAAATGCTACTAAAGTGCAGTCATTAGCCAATTTGGCTGTAAATTTAATTAGAATCAAAACTAGTTATTGCAATTTCTGAATCAGTGCATCCATAGTATTCGAATAGACTTCTTTATATCCTTCTTGTGGACACGGTGATTAGGCTCATGTTTGACAGCTCCAGAGTGTCCCATTCTGTTCACGGCGATTTATACAAGACCAGGGATTATAAAAGTGCATGTGCAAAAGGACTGTGTCAGCTATGTGTGCACCTTAAAGTAGCTGAATTACTTAATTAGAAGAATTAATTTGGTCCCCTAAGTGCTTTTATCAGCTATAACAAAACAGGCGATATATTTTTCAACCAGTCAGATTGTGTGGCTGGTATTAATTGTTGTATAATTTTCAGTTATGACTGATTATTCTGAATTCATTCTGTCCTTTTTCTCCAAATGAATCAAGATATTTTATCACTCTGAGTAGGAGAGATCACAGCAGAACACTGGTCCACACACTTAAAACTTAGAGCATTAAAGCAGCCCTTACTTGTCCTTTGGTTCCTTTGACTTGGTGTGACCTGCAGGTTTCTCCCACTTGTTCCTGTCTGTTTCTCCGCTGTCTCCTTTATCTTTCAGTCTGTCCGAGTCCACCTCATCTTCCCTGTCACACTTCTTTAAGAGCTAGTGAAACATCAGGATTATATTTACCTTTTTAGGTTTTATACCTAAAACATGACACAGTGCATTCCAGATAAACTTTAATGTGTTATGATAATGTCTTGATGAGAACCAAAATCACTCAAATATTTAAAACAATGAAAGAGAATGCCATACCTTAATTTTAATCTCCTTTTCAGAGAGCTTCTTCTGTTTCTCCGCCTCCTTACGCTTTCGCCTCTCCTCCTCCCTGCGCTTCCTCTTCTCCTCCTCTCTTTGCCGTTTCTTCTCCAACTCTCTCCGTCGCCTCTCTTCCCTTTTTTCCTCTCGGATTCTCTGCGGTTTAAACAAGTAATTCACTGTAAGAAAGTGCAACTATAGAATTAATATATTCACCAAAGAGAAGAATCTGTCCTAACCTGTTTCTCCAACTTCTTGTTCTTTATGTATTCCAGAAGTGGTGTTGTCCTTTTGGCTGAAAGGAAGTGAAATACATACAAATGTGACAAAATTACCAACCACTAACCAGTTTGTATGGGTCGTGTATTTCAGCATGCGCTGTGCTGTACATCAGTATACATTGTGTCAAAAGGAGAAGTCTACACATACCTATGAGCTCCCTTGTTTTAGCCTCAATCTCCCCCAGCAGTGTTTCTGGATTGGCCATTGACTTCTCCTCATCGCAAGAGTAGTTCTCCAGAAATCGTTTGTATTCTGGGTCTAACAATAAAAAATGCATTACCTTGTAGACAAGAGGTAGTCAGACTACATGATATTTACCTAGCAGTG
Source organism: Bryconaethiops microstoma (assembly GCA_037577275.1). Classification (NCBI taxonomy): domain Eukaryota; kingdom Metazoa; phylum Chordata; class Actinopteri; order Characiformes; family Alestidae; genus Bryconaethiops; species Bryconaethiops microstoma. The sequence continues at coordinate 7,021,451 of JBBJLS010000002.1, forward strand.
AGGTGTGACTACAGAAAGACCAATAAATTAGATGTTAAATAAACTACCAGTTATATAGTCACAAACTTCAGACCCTGCCTCTTTGACAGAGTATGCACAGTAGACCTTTTCACACATACCTTCTTCAATGCTTCCTGCCTTTGCATCTTTCTTCTTGAGTTTCTTCTTGGAAACTTTCTGAAAAGGAGCAAACTCTACAATGGCTGGATACTCTTGGCCTAAATGAAGGACAGTTGAGAAGAAGTGTTATCTTTTCATTATGAGAGTGTAAAAGAGCTAGTTAAAGTGTGAGGTAAGGGATTGTCATTCTGAGATTTTTTTTTACATTTTTGACAAGTTCCATGGAAAATGTTACCTTTATTGTCAATGAAAACGTAACCGTCAAAACGATCTCTAAAGAGAACAATATCATCAGGGTTTTTAAAATTGATGTATGCTCTGGAGAAAAGATGAGGATAGAGGCTGTGGGAGAAATAATGAACAGTCATGTCATAGATTATATTCACATACCAGGACCAAAAAATAACTGAAGAGTTCTAAAAATGGCACCTTTGATCAGCAGGAAAGAATTCAAAGTAGTCAAAGGAAGGCAGTGGACTGAGATGCTCCTCAAGTTGGTCTTTTGATAGACTGGGTGGCAGCCGCCGAATGACCACCTGGCATGAGAAACAAGCTGTCAGTCATTTGGTTTCTAATATACTGTAGCAGCATTTGGCTACAGAACTGAAAAGTTGCCAAAGATCATGCATGGATTTTTGCACCATGGCATCTTTTCACATATCTTGTTCTTCCTGTTATCACATGACTACAGAACAGCCTACCAGTCATTATTACTTTTTTCTCTTCCACCTCAACCTATACATATCACTTTTCACCAAACTCAACTCTTTAGTATATGTATGATTTTGTGTGTCATTGTTTTGATGTATTATTCACTGCTTTTTTTGTCCTTCTTTTCCTTTTCATATTGTTTTATTTGTCCTTGTGTCTCATACTAATTATTGTTAGGTCTCGGCCAGACCTACACTTGTAAACCAGACCTACACTTGTTAGGTTTGGTTTAAGTCTTTTATTTTGAATCTTGTGGGTCTTGTGTCTTGGGTCATTGTCAGCTGTCTTGTGTTTAATTTAAGTAATTGGGGTTTTTGATTGGTTCTTGTCTGTGTGTGTTTTGTATTTAAGTTCTTTTGAGTTCTTGTCATTTTGCTGGTCAACCCTCACTATTACCCTCATGCTCCCTGTTCCTAATGTTTTGTCTATGTTAAGTTATTTTGTGTTCAAAGGCCCTTGAGCCTGTTTTGGTTTTGTTTATCCCCTGTACTGAGTCTGTGTGTTTTTATATTAAACTTCCATCTACAGAACCTGCACCTTGGGCCTCGCCTTCACTCCCCATGCACGTCGAGACGTGACAACACTGTATGTCCAAAAATATATAGACACTCATTCTAATAACATACAGGTTCACAGCCCAAGTGCTGAACCAGATTGCAATGCAACTCAATGACAATTACAGTCGACCCCTGTGAAGTCATGGTTCAGAATTCGTCGTTCGCAGATTTTTTCTTAGAACCGAGCTAATAATTGTTTGCCAAACCTCGCAAATTTGCAGAAACTGCAAATATCCTCCGCATTTTTTTTGGTTGCTTTTTTCATGCCAATATATAATTTTTCATGCATTACAATGCTAAATTAAGAAAAATATAATTTACTAATTGTAACAAATGTTACCGTAAATTCGGCTAAATTTCCATATAAAATATAACTGTATAAATTTTTTAGTACTGTCGAGAGAACACACAGCAACCGTATACGAAAAGAATATTGGGATGGTGAATTACCCCTGAACTCAGGTGGGAGGTTTGAAAGTAGCCAATCCAAGAGGGTTATTTATTTCCCCTTGCTCCTGATTGGCTGCTGTCCTGTGACGCATCTCTGGCAGATGCAGTCCAGCATTCCCGCATCAGAACAGTTTCCCGCGTGCATCTCAAGTTTACTTTTTTTTTTTTTAAGGGTAATGTATTACGCTGAGTTTAAAATGAAATTAAAGTGTTTTGGGAGCATATTTGGGGGCATATTTAGGGTTAAGACTGTAAAAATAGGCATTTAGAGGAAATTTCTTTTAACAAATTTGCGTTATTTCACAATTCACAGGTGCACTTGGAATGTACACCCCACGAATGTTGGAGGTTGACTGTAATATTTTCTGTCTGCCATGTTGCAGCAAAATAGGGGGGACAAACTCCCTATTACTACCCTTGATTTAAGAAGAAATGGTGGATGGGCAAGTGTGTACAAACCTTTGACCATGTATAGTAAACAATGCAGCAGAACACAGTGTGAACCATGTGAAATTCTTTCTCTGCCTTTAACCCATTCACCAAGTAAATCAGCCAATGAGGGACACCCGGGGAACAGTGGGTGGGGGCGGTACCTTACTCAGGGGTACCTCAGTGGTGCTGCTGGTAGTCCTGGGAATTGAACCAACAACCTTCCAATCACAGGGGCAACTTCCTAACTACCAGGCCACCAGCTACCCCACAAGAAGGGCAACTGGCTTGAAGTGGGATGTGCTATGTATGTAGTATAATTTTATTTATCTTATTATAGTTTTGTCTTTCACTTTGCACAATGAATTGTAAATGTGCTCTATAAATAAAATGTACTTATGTATACACCTCTCTCAGCCTCTATCGGTGTGTACTAAAGGGTTTTTGGGTGATTTTAACCACACAGTACACAGCGAAGCAAAACAACTTGCCTCCAGGACCATGGTGCAACACAAGAACAGAAACAGAACACCACAAGATCACAAGTGCAGACAGGACGAAAGAGTGCAAGAAAAATCACAAGAGCAACAACACAACTGGACAAGACAACATTTAGTGCAGTCAATAATAGCTACAGACTGGATGAATACAGTATTAAGACAGGTATTGTATTCTAGCAGCAGAGAGTTGTATGCAAAAATGCAGAACATGTAGACAGCAATAAATATGATTGTGCAAATATAGCAGCAACAGGACAGAGAATGTGTGGTGTAATAAACTGAAGGGTATTTACAGAGGTAATTTAAGTCTGAGTTGTTTAGGTGAGAGTGTGGTGGTTGTTTGGAGTGGTAGTAGCCTAGTGGGTAAAACACTTGCCTGTGTATCCGATGACCACAAAGTTGCAGATTCCAACCCCACTCTCTACCACCCTCCGCGGGGACTGTCCCTAACTAATGATTGTAAGTCGCTCTGGATAAGGACGTCTGCCAAATGCCTAAAATGTAAATGTGTGTGTGTGTGTGTGTGTGTGTGTGTGTGTGTGTGTGTGTGTGTTGGGGTACAGTTTACGAAGGCAAAAAGCAGAGTCTACAACATATTTGTGTCTGGTAAAGCTTGCAAAAAGCAAGACAGGCCTTTGAGGACACTGAACCCTAGGAGAGGTCCGCACGGTGGTCGCTGTCCGGGGTGCTGAACCACCTCCTCCACCTTCTCCTCCCTCCACGCGGACACCTGGTCTAACATACCTTAGTGAAGATTTCTTTCTTCTCCTCTTTCTGCTTCTGGTTGGCCGAGGCGCTCTCCTGCTCCCTCTGCGTGTCCCTGAACTGGATCTCGACGACGCTTCTCTCCTTGCTTGCCGTCGTCTGCTCCCTTTCAGCCCTCATCTCTCCATTTCTCCTCTCCGCCCGCTCTCGCGAGAACTCGGCGCCAAATCCCGCGAGAGTTGAGGCGAAAACATAAACAGTCGATGTCGTTGTCATGTTTCGTACTCTCACTTTGTTTTATTTTATTTTACTATTACCATTTTGTTTGTCTGTGGTGAACGTATACCCTACTAAGAAACGTGGTTAAAATTATCCACGTCTAAAATGTAATTTCGCTGCAAACCTTCCTATTGTCTAAGCATGCTCAAAACACACATATTTTAATAATAGAGATCTAAAACACAGGAATTTGGTCTTGTGTACATAACTTAAATACTCTCCACAGAAAAAAGCACTGATAATAGAAGTCACCGTGTCCACTTAGAGGGGTATAAAGGGCCCGAGTGAGGGCCCTTTAACAGTAGAACCGTGTTCTCTGCAGTGCTGATGGAGCTCCACCCAGTACCTCAGGAAAGAAATGGAGTTGTGTTTGTGATCCAGAACTAATCGTCCATCACTGGTGTCTGACCTCACTAGGGCTGAACGAAATCAAATCCTCACTGGAGTGTAATCTAAAGTCTTCCCAAAAGGCTTACTACAAGGACACTACATGCACTAAAAGTATTGGGACACACCTCTTAATTACTGAATTTAGGTTGATGAAAGGACAATCTTACTGCTTCAGCATACCAAAACATTTTGGACAACACCATACTACCAATTTTGTGGACCCTGTGTTTGGAAAAAGGCCTATTCCAGCATGACTGTGCCCCAGTGGACAAAGCAAGGTCCATAAAGACACTGTTGGATGAGTTCGATGTGGAAGAACTTGACTGGGCCCCACAGAGCCCTGACCTCAACCATATCCGACACCTTTGAGGTGAAGTGGAACGGAGATTGCGAGCCAGGCCTCATCATAAATGGTCTACAGAATGAATGGGCACAAATTCCCACAGAAACACTCCAAAATCTTGTGGAAAGAGTTCCAAGAAAACTGGAAAAAGAGTGTTATAGCTGCAAAGGGGGAACCAATTCCATATTAAAGTCTATGTATTTGAATACAATGTCATTAAAGTCTCTGTTGGTGTAATGGTCAGACGTCCCAATAGTTTTGTCCATTTAGTGTCTTATACGGAAAAGATGATCACATGGTCTTGTTTTGATGTGTTTAGGGGTTTCCTGTAGGATCCTCACTTTCCTCAGAGTCACTGCCGCTGCTGGTGTCGGTGCTGCCGGATAGGGCTGGAGGGGGCCGGATAGGGCTGGGGGGCGGCTGGACCCCAGGACGACCACAGCACTCACGGCCAGGCACTGAAACACAGCACGATTTGACTGATGAAAAGAAGAGGCGATGAAAAACGCGGAGCCTTGGTAGAGGATCACGTGATGTAAACACAAAGTCGTGCTCACGTGTAGAGCTTTTACATTTAGCTCATGTTTTGATTACAGATACATTATTAAATTATCGCTGGCTCAGACTGGCTGGTAAACCAGTTAAACCATCGAACGTCTAATTACCGACTGGTTAACCAAACATAATCTGCCTGAGCTAGACAAGGTGTCTTTTTCTGCTATAGGAAGGGGTAAAAAGTGTCTTACCACTGAGAAAAGTTTGTTTTCCACTACTGGTCTCCACACAAAGTCTAGGAGATGGTCTCTCCGGAGTGGACACGGAGCTCTTCAGACTCGGAACAAAGGTGGAGCAGGTATCCAGATCTCTACACACACTCTCATGAGTGTAGGTCACATTGGATTTAGAAGGTGCACAGCCCATCTTCTCTCTACCTGCCACTTCTAATTCTCCTCACACCTCACTTTCCCTGCACGTCTCTGCCCTTCACTGACTGAAAAGACCTGACGTCGGGAATAGTGAAGAGGGGGCGTCACTAGACCACTGGAGGGTTTACCCACCAGCTGTGGTACAGTGAGGGTGAAATCATTTACTCTAGAGATGCTATTTAAAATCAGAAAAGTCACATTTTGGTAAAAATGATGAAAGAACATTTTTTTTTTTTTTTTTTTACAATAATCCAATCCGGTTAGTATTTTGTACTATACATAGCATATCTGGAGTAAATGAGTTCACCTACCAGCTACAGTATATCACAGCGAGGGTGAACTCGTTTACTCAAAATATGCAATTTAAAATCAGAAAATTCACATTTTGTGTCATTTCATGTTATTGATTTACATTTCTTTTTCACAACAATACTTCTGTTAATGTTCTTTACTACACCATTTTGTTCCCTAAGCATCAGTAAGATTACTCGAGATACTCAAGATAATGTGCAAAAATATCCATACAAGGTTTATTGCACAAATTATTTTTTTCTTCATTAAACCCTTTTGTATTTAATACATTTATTTATAAAAAAATTCACCAGGGTTGTAACACAAACATCATCATAGATTCTGAGGAAGAAGTGCTGCATGTGAGGTCTTCCTTTGAGCACTGAGCATTTCTTTACTCAGTCTTTTACAAATGTCAGTATCTGTTTCTCTCGAGCACACCATCGCCACCATCACGTGCTGGTGTCGGACATGGAGGTCTCTAGCATCATGTCATTCTCACGCATGTTACATTCTAAGAGAAAGCGCTGAAAGGCATCAGGAGGTGGCGTCTCTAAAGTCATAACGCTGCTCTCAGGCTGGGTCTGGCTGTCTTGTTCGTCAGCTGCTGTGCTGAGTATCATTTTCAGAGCTGTCGTGCTTGGCAACCTCTTCACTTTGTCCTTTATATCTGTCCCTATGACAGAAAAACAGAGCTTATGAATACACTGGTACAGACTAGCAATATATGAACCTTTTTAAAAGGGTCCTTATCCTACATTTTTCTTATATTTTATTTTTTTACATGAGGCCCATTTTCAATCTGTACCAAAAACAATCATAATTCATTAAGACTCTCTATAACATGAAAACTTCTTTCTTTATGCATTAGAAATACTGTTTATTATTCAAATTTGTTGCTGTGTCTTTAAGGCTTTCAGATATGGATTGAATGGTAGGTTTTGAAACTTTTAAGGGCGCTCACAAACAATAAAAAGCAAGAGCACATTGTTTTTCCATGATATGGGCCTTTTAATAGAGCAAATCTTTCAGTTCTGGCTTCTTCACAGGACATGAGAATTGAACTTACCAAGATAAGCATCAGATTCACCAATATACATCTCGATGCAGTTTCCGAGCATGGTAACAGAAAACGTGTCATCCCTTTTTAGACCAAGTGCCTGTGGAAATATAACAGAACTTATGGCCAGTGTAAATACTAAATTGTGCGCTTTCTATTTATGAGAAACCGAGTATCCATTAAGACAGGTGAAACACTTACCGTGTGAAAGTAGTCAACAGCACTTTCAAAGTCTCCCATGAGGCTGTGCACGTATCCAATAGCTGAGTAGGTGGATGCATGTTGGGGGACGAGGACCAGGGCCTGTCGATGGTACTCCAGAGCCTGTTCATACTTTCTGCATCACACATACACACAGAAAGATTTATTGTTGTTCCACAAAACCATCGTGCAACAAATACGGTCTTTCATATCATAAAGCTTAAAAGTTGGCCTAAATGTAATTAAGTGTGCATTTTCTCCAGAGTAATTCTCATTAACACAGTAACCAAAAAGAATCAATGACAGCTCTGAGATTTTGCAGAAATCAGGTGAATACCTCATTCCAAAACAAACACTTAAAAAAATTTAAAAACAAAAAAAAGTAAGTGGCATGATCTTGAAGTATGAATTGCAAGTCTCTTTGATATCCAGCAAGTGGGTATGCATAATTCATTGAGCACTGGAATGATAATACTGAACAAGTACTCTATTTATGCAGAGAGACAGGAGCAGGTCGGGTGAAGGGCTGAGAACAAATGACAGAAAAGAGATTTGGTGCGTCCAGGGCTCTCTGAAACCTCTTCATTAAAAAATACCATTGAGTCATTTTAGAAGGTTGTTCTTTTCAGGTCATTTCCTACAATGCATCACTGTGCCCTGCTTGGAAATAATGTGGCCTATTGATGAGATATTGAGCAAAATAGGAGCAGCACCTCTCAAAGGGTTCAAAAACATATGAATTAGCAGTAGCGAAGTAATTACACAGTACTGATATCAGCACACAGAATAATAATGATTCACTAGATATTTAAACTCTGCTCACAAAAAAACTTACTTCAATTTTCGACACACATGTCCCAGGTTGTTTAACAAAGGCTCCCATTTGTCCACCGTTACCTTAAAAAGTTGAAAAATTAATTATTTCTAGAGTCTATAAAAGCCCATATCATGGAAACCTGATTTTTTTTTTTTTTAGGGTTAGAAATGGAGTTTAATGTAGTATAGGAACATTATTAATTTACTATTATTAGATCAAGTTTCAAAATGCACCACTCACTCCCCAGATCATGTACAACAAAAGAACAATAATAACCAATTTCAAATTCAGTATTTTCATGTCATAAACCCCAACATATTTATACATATAATTCTACTTAGCCTACAGCAGTTAAGCCCCACCAATTTATAGCCTGGACTGACCATTATAGCCTGGACTGTTATTCTGAATGAGGCATAATACAGGGCAGCCAATTACTACAGGGGTCATTTACATATCAATCTTAAAGACAATTATAACAACAGCCTGTTTAAACATAATGTATATAAGGAGGTTGGTAATGGTCATATAGAACAAAATATGGTCATATAGAATGAAATGTGCTTTTAGTACATAAAATCACAAATGTTGTTAGTAGACCTCGGGGGAGTGGGGGGGAGATAAATGTATCTTATGGGCCAAAGTCCAAATAAAATTCTCTCAGGGTGACTATGCAGTTACCTCACTGCCAATGGCTTTGATCTTCTCCATTGCATCTAGAAACAACTTCTCTGCTGTCTTCCAGCTGAAACAATATAGATGGTTAATAAGTTGGGTAAAAAGTCAGAAATCACAAAACTGAAATAAAAAATATGCCAGTTTGTGACTTTACTGATCAGGTTTCAAGAGTCTGTTAGGTCCACTCACTCTCCATTCTGGAAGGCCACCACAGCCACCTCATGGATGACGAAAGGGTCCTCTGGAGCAATGCTCAGAGCTTGACTGAAAAAGCGCTCAGCCAACTTTGGGTTGTTGGTGAGTCCATACTCCAGGCCAATATACAGCATGGGTAAATGACACCTTGTGAAGCAGTGAATATGAGGGGAAAAAAAAAAAAAAACAGTAAAAAGAAAAGCCAACGTTTTTTCTCTTTATTTACATTTTTCTCTACATTTATTGAAAACTATTGGCTTAAATACCCTTTCATTAGCTGGGCAGCAGTGAAGTAAGCTGCCATGGCCTGATCATGCTCACTCTCCACAGCAAACGAATGGCCATACGCAATCCAAGCCGGCCCATATGTGCGCTCCAGTGTGGTGGCTTTGCTACAACCCAAACAAAAATCATAATAACTGATTAACAATTCAGAAGACACTGGCATTTTTGGGTTTGGAACAAATGTTGAAATAAACCATAAACCAAAAGAATGTTACTGCACTGCAAGCCATTATTATTACTATAATTATTATTATTATTAATATTATAATTATTATATTCATATTGGTTTGATCGGGTCTCACCTTAGATATCGCCGGGCATGTTCATTTTTATGGCCTACCATAAGGTAGTAACATCCAACAGCAAACCATGACACCTAGGCAACGATAATAAAAGCTTATGAAAAGCCACAAACTTAAAAATTTTTTTAAAAATTAAAAAAAAAAACAGCAACAAACAAGTATAATGTCCATGTAGGCTTCACTCACTGGATTATTTGGATATAAATCCACCAGCTTATGAGAGAGGTAAAACAATTCTGCAGGGACAGAAATACAAGAATTTTACATAAAAATCCTGAACTAGAAGTGAGGCAAAATAAGTCATCAATTTCCTACCATTTGCTTTGCTCAGTTCCACTAGGGTCCCTATGTGCACTGGTAAGCAATTAGCATGGAAGGGGTCTTTCACCATTACCCTGAACAGAAAAACATGCAGGAAGCACTCAGTAATGTCCCATTAAAAATAAGTATATGTAACAAGTAATATGGTAAAATAAAAAGCATGTCAACATTGCCATTAGCACTGAATGTGATTCAATTTGAGCCAGAACATGTAGTTCTGTAATCCTTGAACAATACTTTGAGCGTAATGCAGTTCCAAGGTAGTACTTGACTTTTCATTTGTCAATGCAAAATAATTGTATCTTGTATTTTCAGAAGCTAAACAACTAGAACAGCCTGAGGATTTGTTAAATTCCCCTGTATTCCTCAGCTGCCTAAAGAGAAAGGCTTTCAGGACATACCAGGAAAGTCATTTAAAGAAAATGCAAATGTGAAATACATTCAAATAACATTTTCAAAAATCACTTTGTTCTTTACTATCAGCAATATCTAACATGTCCCAGCAATGTCATGAAACAAGAGATTATGGAAAACATACTTACATAGATGTGAGAGCATAGCACATCTTAAAGTCACAGTTGTAGTAATGTCGTTCTGCAAGAGAGACGGCTACATCCAGGTTGTCCTGAAGACCATTAACCATTTGAGGTACTACCATCTCACTAGGCTTGTTGTACTGTCAAAAGGAAGATCAAGACTTTAATTCGATATTCAGTTCTATTTTCTAATAAACGAAATGTACAAGAGCATAATTTTGAATAGTGAACTGTGACGTTTGTGTTTATATCTGTGTGTTAAACAACTATGAGAAAGTCTCACCTTCTTTAACTTATTTTCATACAGGAAATGTAGTAATTCCTCTTCTTCTTCGGTACATTGCTGGCTTAAGGGAAGGGACTCTAAGAACTCTCTCTCTGCAATGACAAGAAAAAGGCCAAAATGAAGATCTAGTGGAAGGTGTTAACAGCTCAGTGGTGTAAATACCAAGCAGCACTCAATGTAGGTAGCCTGAATACAAAATGTTTTTCTCACCCTCTTGGGCAGTCAGCATGTGATGGGACGTTAAAAGGTCAAAGGCTTCAAAGCAGTAAACATCCAGTTTCAAGGCCTCTTTGTAGCTGGATGTGGCTAGAGGTCTGTTGTCCATGGCATCATAGATTTTTCCCCGCAGGAGACAGATAGAACTGCTGATCTGAAGGCCATGACCACAGGGAGTCAGAAACACTTAACCTGCTATAACCTCCAAATATCAAGAATATTAATGTGTGCACTCTATTTATGCAGAAAGAAGGGTCATTATCAGCAGTGAAATAAGGAGTTTAAAAATCAGAAGAGATACTGGTTTAACTACTCATACATACATATACACACACACACACACACATATATATATATATACACACATATATACACACACACACACACACACACACACACACACACACACATACATATATATAGACACAGTAATCCCCCCACTTTTCGCGGGGGTTACATTCCCAGAGCACCCGCGTACAGTGAAAAACCGTGTTGTGTTTTGGTAAAAAATAATAATAATTGCCTAAAAATTTTATAGTGTAAACCCTAAATATGTCCAAAATATGCTCCCCAAACACTTTCATTTTAAACTCAGTTTAATATATTACCCTTAACAAAAATGTAAATATAAATCCATATCTGTACTGTACAGTTTACACTGAACTCCTGCAGTGCTAGAATGTAAATACCGATATTACCCCTGTACAGACTGCACTGTAATTCATGCACGGGCGTTTTCTTTGGTAGGCACTGTCCTTTTCTTTTGTATAAGTAGGGTACATACAGTAATACTTTAATGTATTTTTTTAGTAATAAAAATACAGTAAAATGTAGGAGTAATCACCAATCATTTTTACAGTTTTATAATTTACTGTTCATCCGGCGGCGAGTTGTATTGTAGTGACCCGCCGGTTAAAGCAGACACTGAACAGCTACTGAGCTCAACAGCTTCTTTTAATTTAATTTACAGTAATAAAAATATAGAGCTTTACGAAGGACAAAATGAAAAACAAGAGAAAAAACAAGCATTATTAACCATCCCAATGCAGCTTTCTTTGTGTTCTCTGGGCAGTAAGAGAGAGAGAGAAAGGACTTTTCCAAAACGGCCGTGAGAGATTTAAATTCAGCGCGGCAGAACGCACATATTGCCAGTTCACCCCTGTATACATTTTCGTTAAGGGTAATGTATTAAGCTGCATTTAAAATGAAATTAAAGTGTTTCAAATTCAGTAATTTTTTCTTTAAATCTCTCTCTCTCTCCGGGAATGTCCAGAACCGTCGGGCCCGAGACAGCCGTTCTGCTGTGCACCGGATGGCCGTTCTGAACTTTTCCAGAACACACAGATTGCCAGTCTGTCCTTGTTTACATTTTCGTTAAGGGTAATGTATTAAGCTGAATTTAAAGTGATATCTCGGCCCCCCGAACCACGGCCGTCGGCTTGTAATTCTCGCCCGAGATGCTGAGCGCAGGACGTTTGAGCGGCATAGGGCTTTTAGAAGAATGAAACGAAAACAGGAGAACAGGAGGGCAGCATTTATATTTGGATTACTATTTATGTTTAGTAAATTATATATTATTAATAATTTAGAACTAAAATGCGTAAAATAAAAACACATATTGCCACGAAAAAAGCAAAAAAAAATTGCGAGAATATTTATAGTTTCCGCGTTATTCTGGAGATTTCTGTGCATTTTGGAGAGTTCGGTTCTCAGAAAAAAATCCGCGTGTGACTGAATTCTGAACCGCGTGTGACTGAATCCTGAACAGAATTACTGTATTTGTTTCTGATTTAGAAGTTTTCTGGATTGGGGGAAAGAAACTGTTCCCCATCCTGGTAGAGAAGGCATGCAACAAAACCTTCTGCCAGACAGAAGGAAGGAATAGAGTGTGTGTGAGGGGAGTGTGGGGTCATTCAAAATCCTGGTGGCTTTGTGGTTGCAGCATGTGGGGTAAATGTCTGCTACAGAGGGGAGAGGGACCTTCCTTTATTTTTAAGTCTTTAAGATCCCCTGTAGGGTCTTGCAATCTGTGGTGGTGGTGGGGGTGTAGGGCCTTCTTGGCTATAATGTGGGTGATAAAAGTCCACATGAGGTTTTCAAGCATGAATGATCTCCACTGAGGAAATGTTGACATTCAGCAGAGAGTGATCACGGCATGCCCTCCTGAAGTCAACAACCATCTCTTTTGTTTCATCTGTATTCAGATACAGGTTGTTGGTTTTGTATAAGTCTGTTAGCCATCACACGTCCACTCTGTACACCAACTTCTAGTTCCTGCTGATTAAAACCACCACGGTCGTGTCATTGGCAAACTTGATGTGGTTTGAGCTGTGCATTGCTGCAAACTTGTGGGTAAGCAGTGTGAAAAGCAGAGTGCTGAGCTCACAACCCAGGGGCCCCTCTGCTCACCATAGTGGTGCTGGAGATCTTGGTCCTGACTGATTGAGGTTTCCCAGTCAAAAAGTCCAGGATACAGTTGAAGAGGAACGTGATCAGGTCCAGCAGTCTCAGATTCCCAATCAGATGCTGAATGCTGAACTGAAGTCTATGAACAGCATTCTAACAGACGTTAGAAGATGGGTGAGGGTCAGGTGAAGAGTGATGGTGAAATGCTTCTTTCTAGAGAAAATTCCATTTAAACACACGCAGGTTCACTGTGTGGGTTTGGATAGTAAATAAAAAGGCAATATTTGTGTTGCAGAATTGACCTTTGGTTCCATTCGCTGCCACTGTAAAGAAAACTGTATTTTTGTATGAGTCTGTATGTTTGTCTACAATGATTCACTTTACAAGAAACCTTGAGGCAGAACTCCTTTTAAAATCTCATAAGGAATAATTTTAAAATTATCATAATGTGATAAGGGCAAAACGTGTTATCGTATTCTCTTTGCATTTTGCACTCTGGGTGAGTGTTGGGCCATTTGCTTTACATGCATGATTTCTTAGAAATTGTTACAACCACAAGAGACCAACCACAATTTCCTGTAAAGATATATACACGCTGTCCCTATCTAGCACCATCAAGTACCCTTAACGTCTCAAAGTGGATAAAAGTGTTGCCGTTAAAGACCTTCATAAATATGTTCATTGCAGAAAGGCTGTGAGAGGGCCATATGTAGATTTCCAGTACATGCTCAAGACAGTTTATTTCCCTTAGCTGTCCCATAAAAAAATTAAAAGATGGGATGCAAATACATACTTATTCCTCGACTATGCTTTCCCATGTCAACCTGCACACAGTACCTCTGATCTCATGCAGGGTCCCATTATGGTCATTTATCAGCATTGACTCAGAGGGAAGTTTCTCTTAAAGGAAAGCTGCAGATTCCAATACTACCCAGTCATCCTTCAAGATAGCCATTCTAGTTATTCAAGATGGCTGATCTGTTTGTGGATTGTGGGGAAATGTGAAATTTATATAAAAAAGAAGAAAAGTATTAGTCGGCTTGATGCAGCAATTTGACAGTCTCTGACTAACAATATTCCAAAAAACTCTAATTGTGTTGAACCTTTCCAACTGAAGGTCATGTTTGTGGGAAAGTGAGAGTGTGCTTTTAATCATAGTCACTCACAGTTTTATATATAGACAATCTGAGCCGATGGCTAAAAGAACGTGTGAATTTCACTGGTTTTAGAGTCATCATCTGTAATCTGCATCTGAAATCAGAGAAAACAAGAAATTCGGCAGATGCACGTGCCTTAAAGTCTTTGTATCTCATTCTTACAGTGAAGTGCAAGGAACGTAAAGTCATAAGAAAATGTTTGGGCACCCCAGTCAAATAACACATTTTTCCTGAGTTCTTAAAAATGAAAATAAGGACACTTCTTATACCAAATACACACCTTTTGATACATGAAATTAATATGTTATCTAGGCCAGTGCAAAAGTTATGCTCTATGAAAAAGCATATATGTCTATTTTTTAATGATATAGTATTAAAAGGTATTCAAGTGTGTTCTTTGTAGAGGACTTATTTAGAGCATTGACAAAACATGCAATTTCACTAGAAGTGTTAGATCCTGGCGTATATACACATCCCTTTTTATGTACAATTCTCAAATTGTGATGAAAAGTAATTGGACAACTGGCTGCTCGAATGTTTCTCTGCTAGCTGTGTATCAGTGCGTTGACATCTCATGAAAGGATTTGGCACCAATCTTGACCAATCTGTGTGTGAAATGAATTGTAAAAGAAATGTCTATTAAGTAATTGCCACGATAACCAAACCAAGAAGCAAATAATGATGAAGCACTGTGAACCTCACTCGACTGACAACCTGAACAAACACCACTCAGGGATAGAAAACAAACAAAACCCAAGAAAAATAAAAACCCATCTCCTAGGGATGAAGGAGAAACACACAGTGGTGTTTCTCCTTCATCCCTTGGCTGAACATCGGTACATCAATAGGCATTCAATGACCATGGAAATCCCCTTAAACTCAGGCTGGTCTTAATTTAGCAATCCTGGGGAACAGATAAAAAAACTCAGCAGTGCAGGACCCACATTGGCCCTTCCACCCCTCCTAGCTTTACCTGGTGCACTGAGTGCTAGGAGTCTAGCTGTCACACCACCATTCAAAGTTGATCCAACAGTGGAGCAACTTCATAGGCCACACACAGCATCTCTCAGGATGACCTGATTCCACCATTCCTGTGTCACTGGGAGAGGTCAGACATCACCTTAACCTTCCAGCAACAATATGCAAGACCAAATCTGTTTGAGAGAGCCATAATGCTGGATGACTCCCCTCTAGATTATCTGCACTACAGTAGCATCTGCCTGGTCTCAGGAAGAACATAATTGATTTATTCAATGAATGAATAACTGAAGAAACTGAAACTTGCGCATACATCCTGCCTATAGTGCCACTCATTTGTAACTTTGTAACATGTGTGTTTAGAAAATAAACAGCAAAAAGACATGTCTTGAGGTCAAAAGAATTGCTGGTAAACAGAAAAGACTTGTAAAGCCCACCTTAAAAGTTTGCAGTCTGATAAAGACACTTCCCTGCAAAAACAGCAGAATGTAAAGGGTGTGGTGAGATAAAACTTTTCCAAACTTCCTTCTGATATTAAGCATTTATTTAAATTGAAAAACAAAGTGTTTTACAGTAATGTCCTAAAGAGTATTTGAACATAATGTTTAAAGTGTAAATGTAGGAATTTGTGGTACAGATGTTATAAAATAGGGGTTTTATGTGTAGAATAAATCCTTTAAATTAATTGATAACTCAGTCATAACATAGGTTTACAATATCAATATGTCATTGGTTAAATAAACATCCACAAATGAGGACAAACACATGGCAGTTTACATTTAATCTTTGGCTAGAATTGGCCAAGGAAAATAAGTCCCTCCCTCTCCCAGTAGTATATAACATGAAACATTTGGTTTGGCCTGACTCACATCTACACAGACAAGATACAAGAAGAAAGCTGTGATGACTAAATAATGGTATTTAATATTATAACATATTATAGCCTTTACATTTATGTGGCACATGTATTTTGGAAGCTGTAAATGGATCATATAGAGATTTTTAAATGGTTCCTGCTCTATTCATTGCTCTATTTAAGAAGTGATTTATCTGTTGTTTCAGATGATGGGGAGGATGTCTCGTGGTCTTGTCAGCTGTTGGGTGTGGTGGTCTCTTCTCTCCATGGTCAATGCAGAAGAACAGATTCTACTGGGTG
>JBBJLS010000002.1:7037845-7062654 GCA_037577275.1 Bryconaethiops microstoma
CCTCACAAATGTGCTTCTGGAAGAATGGTCAAAAATTCCCATAAACACACTCCTAAACCTTGTGGAGAGCTTGCCCATGAGAGTTGAAGCTGTTATAGCTGCAAAGGGTGGGCCGACATCATATTAAACCCTATGGATCAAGAATGGGATGTCACTTAAGCTCATGTGCGTGTAAAGGCAGGTGAGCAAATACTTTTGACAATATAGTGTTTATATACACACACACACACACACACACACACACACACACACACATATATATATATATATATACACACAAACACCACGCAAGCGGCTACTATCAAAGTACAGAAACCATAAAACAAAAGAAATGCTCACTGATGCTGGGGACATTTCCCATTCTTTGGTGGTTTCTCTGGTGCCATTGTCCTCCTTAAGACTTTTATCCAATAACTTTTTACTTGCTGGTTCTTCCATATCCAGAATGTCAAGGGCCTGCTGGTACTCTTTGGCAGCATACTGAAAGCAAATGATGCAGTAGTTGGTAAGGAGGGATGAAAACGTGCAAAGAAAACACCAAAAAGCATTTGATACCGATGCAAATTCTTGCATGAGAAAGTATTTAGTTGAAAAAAATGTTGTAATGTCATGCTGATTAAAAATACTCACATGGCACCTTGCAGCAAGATACTGACAAGCTCCGTACATCTTAGGAATAAAAACATGACAGAGATCTCATACGTTTGAAAGGATATATTAGCTGTCAGTACCATGCACATCGGGTCTAGAAAGGTACAACTGGCCAACTTGCCATGATAAGTGGTACTGTATGCATTTAAATACAAAGTAACAGGCCATACCTTGTCAAGTCTGCGAGACCTTAGAGCATGAGAAGCTCTGTGGTACTGTGAAGTAAGATAAAGGCACTGTGCTAACCAGTAAATGTCTTGAGGGTCCTCTGATGAGAATAAAAAGATGGGCTTAGCATTAGCAACAATTTATATTAAGTCTGTCTATAGATTTGTTTTGTATTAAATTTCATCTAGAATGCCTTAACAAATATAGTTAAATTGATTAACACATGACTAATATGCCTTAACACAGAAGAGACATCCAACATATATAGAAAATATACTCACCATGGGATAAAGATGCTACTTTATCAGCCCAGAAGAGAGCACTCTGGTACTGTTGCTGCATAACAACAAAAACAGTTCGATTTTGGAGACTTTTCAGGGCCACAGTTAACCACATGCTGTACTACACTACCTTTCAAAAGTTCTTTACTCGACAGGTTTTTACCACTGATCTGTTTATTTTATGAGTTGCACATTTTATTCTTGTTAAACATCAGGAAGTTGTTGAGAGAACACCTATAAATGGAAATATGTTAAGTTTCTTTTATAAAATGGAAAGAATCTCTAACAGTGCATGTCTGATATCCTAACAATTGGTTGTGTTGTGATGTAAGTTCAAATTCTAGACTGTACTTTAACTTAAAATGCACCAATTTTATCCCAAATGGTGAACACACATACATGTATTTGTTAGCAAAGAATGCTGAGTGTATTTTTAGTGAATATTAACATGAAAATTGAGAAAATCTTAGTGTGTGTCAAAACTTTGGACAGGTAGTGTAGCCTATGTATGTGACAAATAAATAATCTTGAATCTCTAGAATCTTAAAACAGCTTGGGCAACGTAGTTCCCACCACATTTGGACAACTAATTTTTAAAAGTAGTGGTTAATTAATGAATCAATTTCACCTATGTTTCTAAACAGAACAACACATCTCTGCACATGTCAGGGGAAAAAGGGATTACAAAAAGATTAAGATTTGTGCAATATAACTCAACTGTCTCATCTGTGAATTGACAATGTCACAGAATGTTAATCTTATCCTCTCATCATCAGCATTTATTTTATTCTTATTGCATTAAGCCTTCCATAAGCCTTTTTGGACTACTGATCTGCTGATAGAGCACACTAAATCCTCAGACACAGCAATGTCAGATTTACAGTTACAATAATTCAATTCTGTAATTGTGTTGCGCTATTATTTATTGTCTATTTTTTCTTAATTCTCTATTGTATTTTGTTTTCTTTTGTTGCAATGAGCATGCTAATGACAAAAGAATTTCCCTCGGGATAAATAAACTTCTTTCTTATCTTCATATGTCTTATTTGTCCAAAGAGTTGGGAAACGTGTAACCTCCAGCAACTCCGTATTAGTTAAATTTAAGCGGACAGAACAAAAGAAGGAAGTAAGAGCAGCATAATCCACAGAATAAAATCTATACAACACAACAAAAAGTCATATGGTAAAAGGGAATAGTTGTAGAAAGTTCAAGTTGGCAACCCAACAAATGGGTTAGCAACCAAGCTCATTTTAAAGAGGGGCTTGTACATTATAAGCAGGAAGAGGACAGACTCAGATGGGCTTGCTGGCAACAGTGGTCAGATATTTTGTGAACAGGTTGGCTCTGTTGTGTCTGTAAACCACAGAAGTCAGAGAGTAGAAAGATAAGCTAGGCTAAGCTAACGGCTAGTTTCTACAGCACTGGCTGTGTATCAGTTTGGTCTTCCTGAATTTGAGCCGTTTGGGCCTCTTTTTACCTGGTCTATGTAGTGCCGCACACGCTTCCGGAGTCTGTCGAGGTTCATGGTGATTTCAGGGCTTCTCAACCACAAACCGGTGTCATTCTAGTGAAATTTGAGGGAGAAAAACACCGGAGTTTCTCTCAGAGAGGCTAACCCGCCGTTATCATCGACTCTGCCCAGCGATACTCATCCCCAGAAACAACCAGACTACAGTCAGGTTCCTACCTGATCAGAATCAGAAACAGAACTGTCAGGACTGTGCAGACACACAGAGACAAGTATAATATAAAATATAATATCAAAAATAAATCAAATTTTTAAAAAATAGTATAAAAGAAAAACCCAATATGAAAAACACCACGATGGTCAGATGTCCCAATAATTTTTTCCTCAAAGTGTGTCCTATGTGGACAAAAATATTGGGACGCCTGCCCTTCCCACCAATAGGGACTGTAATGACACTGCAACTACACAGGCTTTAATATGGAGCTTCTGGATGTTACAGTTTGGATGTTGACACGTTTCAACTTCAAACCAGTCTTTGAATATCACTGGTCTTGTTTGCCTGTTACCTACACTATTTGAACAAAAGTATTGGGATCCCTGACCATTACACCAACAGGGACTTTAAAAACACCACATTCAAACACATATACTTTAATACAAGGTGGTGGTGGCCTAGTGGGTAGAATATTTGCCTTCGAACCAAAGAGGTCATGGGTTCAAATCCCACCTTCAGCATGACACTTTTAACCCCAAATTGCTCCAGGGACACTGTCCTCTGTAGTTAGAGAAAGGAAGTCACTTTGGATGAAAAGCATCTGCCAAAATGCTTCTACTGGAGTGTTTCTGTGGGAATTTGTGTACATTCATTCTGTAGAGCATTTATGAGGTCAGGCACTGATGTTGGACGAGAAGGTCTGGCTCGCAATCTCGGTTCCAGTTCATCCCAAAGGTGTTGGATGGGGTTGAGGTCAAGGCTCTGTGTGGGCCAGTCAAGTTCTTTCACACTGAACTCATCCAACCATGTCTTTATGAACTGCTAGGGCACAAACATGCTGGAATGAAAAGGTTCTTCCCCAAACTGTGTCCACAAACTTGGAAGCATGGCGGTGTTCAAAATGTCTTGGTATGCTGAAGCATTATGATTGCCTGTCACTGGAAATAAGGGGCCTAGCCCAAACCATGAAAACAGTTTGTGTCCTAATACTTTTGTCTATATAGTGTATATACATAAATGCTGGGTATAAATACTATAGATAAGTAACTTACATTTAGGTGAATTACTGATGACACAGAAGGCAGTTAGAAGTACCTTACTGCATGTAGGAGAGATCAGTAGTATATAATTTATATTGACAGAAGTAGTGATATTCAGATGGTAAGACTATTACACATAATAATAAGATATTGCATGTAATTAAACAATTCAGCACGCATTTAGAAAACTGCACATGATACTGCACATAATGACAATGTTTTAGGACCTGATAAGAACATTGCACAACATTGCGCATCAAAGCAAGTGCACACAGTGATACACATAATGATAGTGATTTAAACCATGTAAGAAACTGCACAACAAAGTAGTACCAGGCTGTTACACAGATTGACAAAGGGAGGAACTGTAGAGTCTAACTGTAGTGGTAAAGAAGGTTTGATGATTCGGTAGATGTTACGTTGTAATCTAGAGCACTTAAGATGTCCACCCATGTAAACTATCTTGGCGTGATCATGGATGGAGGCGTTAGTTTTAGTGATCACATTAAAACTGTAACTAAGCCAGCCTTTTGGCACATTAAAAACTAAATTGCTAAAGTTAGAGACTTTGTGTACAAACAAGACTTCATGCATTTCCTGCAGGATTGACTATTGCAACGCTCTCCTAACTGGGATTCCCAAAAAGCCCATTGGGAAACTCGAGCTTATTCAAAATTCTTCTGCCAGAGTTCCAACCAAAACCAAGAAAAGAGAGTGGATTACTTCAATTCTCAGGTCTTTGTACTGCATTCCAGTTCATTACAGAATTGATTTCAAAGCATTCCTCACCATGTACAAGTCATTCAATTGTTTAGGCCTTCTCTGATCTCGTTGGAAGCATGCCGTTGTCCAAAATGTCTTGGTACACTGAAACATTAAGATTGCTCTTCACTAGAGGCAAGGGGCCACCTGCATACAATAATTAAGAGGTGTGTCCTAATACATTTGTCCATATAGTGTATGGACCCAAGAAACCTAATTAACATCAATCAGGGAATTACAGCAAAATTACAGAGCCATAATATTTGTTGCATGATAGATACACTGGCGAGTAACACAAGGACATATTTATTTTTCACTGTCTTCCTTAAGTAGTCCAAATCAGCTTATTTGTATAATGTTAAATGTAAATGTTGGCTTGCACTGTACATCAAGGTACATAGTGTAGTTTTTCCTGTTTTACAGATTGAACAAATCAGATTATTTAATGTAGCAAAATATCATGTATCATGTAAAAATCATTTAGTATGTAAGATCTTAGTTGTCAATAAGAAAACATGACTTTTTCTAATTCATTATAATAAAATAAGTTACTGAGTATTTAGTTTTAACATGTGCTTATTCAAACTGAAATTCTTATTATATATTTATTATATGTCAAAATCCAGTTTGTGAAAGAATAAAACTTTTATTTTTACATGTTAAAACATGTATCAATTTTATCTAAGAATGCTTTTGTTTTTTGACTTATGTAAACAAAAACCAAATATTTTTTCTATTAAAATACTTAGGGAAACGACATGAATTCTTAATAGTGAGAATTACTATGTTATAAAGAATTTGGATTTTGTTTTTTGTTTTTCCAAATTTGATGTTTTCCGATATTTTAAACAATTGTACTTATTCCAGCTGAAAAAAGTAAAAGATTAAATTGACTTGCTGTAGAACAGTGTGGTATCTGTCTGATCATTAATAATATACAAAGGAATAAATCAACACTGTAATCCATGAATGTGATTCTGTGTCTATAGGGCCACTGCACTGCAGAGTCAGAGAGAAAAGTTAAAACCACCATCTCTTAAGCAACGTGGCCCACAAGTATGTGGCACACAATGTGTGACTTTCTCTTTATAAATGTTAATGGTCATAACTCTAATTTACCAGACGATGGGGCTCCTGAGCAGGACAAAATCTCATGGTGATCTCAGGATATTTGCATGGAAGAAATATGTCCATTGGAGTGTACAGGTCAACAGTTCAAGCATTACAGCTAAATTATCATCAAAAAAACTGCCTGTTTGTACTCTCTCACCACATCCATTAACCTCCTACCAGGCCTTACTCCTCTCCTTTTTCCTGCAGCTCTGTCCTAAGCATCTTTCCCCCAACGTACTCAGAGTCTCTTCTTAGCACATTTTCAAACCAACCCAGTCTTGCCTCTCTGTATTTTCCTCCAAAAGGTCCAACTCGAGCTGATCCTGTCCATCCTCGTCACTCCCAATGCAAATCTTAACATTTTCAATTCCGCCACCTCCAGCTCTGCCTCCTGAAACAAGCCAATAACTTGCCAAAATGTGGAAACTGTGCAATAGGGGGTGCAGGAACAGGTTGAAGGCTAAACTAAACAGCATTCTTTAAACAGAAAGATACACAAGTTGAAACACACAGAAAAATATACTAAATACAACAGGGGCCATAACCAAAGTGGTGTGAGTCCAGCTTGAAAAGCCAAATGCTAAAATGCAAAAGAATTGGACACTTTGTTCTGTTTGTCAAATGAAAAAAAGTGGCTGTGGGGAGAGAAGCAGAATCTGTGTTCTTGGGGACAGCCCCTTCATGGAAAGCAGATTTGGACGTTAAGGGTGAAATTGTAGTCTGGAACTGTATTTAGAAAAGTGCTGTATCCACCAATGCAACCTGGTTTTCCTCAGACATAAGATATGCACACAAAGTGTCAGCCCAGATCCAGATAAAGTTCAGGAAATAAGGGACTTGGAAGTGTCTTGGAACTTGGAACACCAGATGACTGAGACTCTTTCTATATATGACTAATTCTGCTTAAATACATGATTCATTAACAACCGACTACAGTGGTGGCACAATGGTTAGTGCTGTCTTTGGTTTGTTTCCCAACAGGGAAATTTCTGTGAGGAGTTTGCATGCTCCTGCTGTGATCTCCGGTTTCCTCTTACAGTCCAAAGACAGGTGGGTTGGAGATACTAAATTGACCCAAGTTATGACTGTGTGAGTGTTTTTCTGTGTGTTTGCCCTATGACGGACTGGCTGTCTGTTTAGGGTGTTTCTCTGCCTCTTGCAGAGATAAGAGTGCTGGGACAGGCTCCATCAACCCCTGCGACCTTAGTTAGGGATGAGCAGCTCAGAGGATGGATCAGTTAATTACACAGGTCACCAAAACAAATTTGTAATCATCAGAAACCACAACACACTTTTCTAAATCATTTTTTCCTGCTGGTTTCCTACGGAGTTTTTTTCAGTCACATCAACTTTTTGAATTATGAGTAATATTAGATTTGCTATAGACTTGCATGCATTTTTTATTAAACTGCAGGCACCAATGTTTCAATATTTTCAGTGCAAAGTCAGATAGGCACACACTGTGGCATAGATATACTGATCAGTGTCAGTCAGCGACCACTGTTTCTTCAAAAACGCTTAGTATATGATTATTATATGTAAATTATACCAACTATCATGCAATATAAAACTAGCTTCATCCCAAAAACTGTACGCGCTAGGGAAAAACTAAACACAGATTTGAAATCAGCACGAAAAACACTACAAAACCCACATAAACTTATCTCTAATGATTTTGACCTGTTGACCCGTGTTACCTGTGCAAATACTTATCATGTCTCATCCACTGTTCTGCAGCTCCCTGAATGACATGCTTTCTTCAGACACTTGATATGAGGAAGCAGCCAGATGAAGGCTTTGCAAAAAAGTGAAGAAGATGCTGAAATCTGCTCCAGAACTGGCCTTCCAGAACTGTGTTTAGTGTGGACACTAGCAACTACGAGACAGGAGGCGTGTTTCTGTAGGTACGAGTTGCTGTGGCATGTTGTTCACACTCTCTCTCACCAGCTTACCGCAGACATGCATAGATGTCCGAAAAACTTTTATATCAATTAATACCCTCCACAAGGCCCTGGTGTTTCTCATAAACAGTAAAAGATCAACTGAGATGTCAGCAAAAACTCTTTAGAAATGAGATTCAACCACAAAGCCAAATACCCTCCTGGGGAACAAAAAATAAATAAAAATCTTTATCCCTCACACTGTCAAGTGGACAAAAGGACAGAGAAAATAATGAGTGAATTAATGAAAAAATGAATTAAATCCAATCCTGATATAGTAACACAGTACTCCCTATTGTTTGATTTACCTTAAATAAAAAGTAACAAATAAAGCATATTGTGTCATTGGGTGTGCTTTTCTATTAAAATACATAAACTGTGCACCCAGTTAATGGCCTGTGTAAGTGTAAAGTGTTCATTTGTCATGCGTGAACACAGCACAGTATACAATTTAAACAGCACAAAATTGTTCTCTTCATTTAACCTATCCACCAAGCAGAGCAGCCGGTAGCCACTGGAACAGCACCCAGGGAGCAGTGTGTGGGAACAGTACCTTACTCAAGGGTACACCATATGCCACTGGCAGTGCGGGGATTCAAACCCACAACCTTCCGATTGCTGAGGCAGATCCTTAATTACTGAATTACTGAATGTCATGCTTTCATCTACTGCAGATTAATTACTAGTATATTTCCTTTGTTTGTGACATAGTAGCCAAGTTGCAAAGCCATGTATATTGTATTAAGCAGTGAGAATAAATAACATACAGGTTTAGTTGGGCAATAATTTATTTTTACATAGTCCTGGCAAATGAAAACAAAAAAATGAGAAACACTGAATGGCATTGGTGTCACACCAGAGTTTGCAAGAGAGCATATGTGTTATAGATGGCCTAAAATGAAATCATACATGATTGAAGAAGAGTTAATTCCCTTGTCCTTTACACAAATCACCTGTCCACACATTTATAAATGCCTTTATTTTCCATAGTTTATAAAATATTGTTTATTTATAATATTTATCTCTGTACATACTGCTACAGTAGATACAGCATTTTACAACGGCAACAAGTTTTGTGCTGGTGGTGTGAGCGGCATGCTGCTCTGTCCAGGGGTCTCTGGTTTTGAAAGTGCATCTGATCTATACACCCTGTTCAGTCCTACAGGAGGTATGTATCCAGGACAAATGTCTCAAGAAACACATTATTGTATGTACTCTCCTAGTGTTTTATGATTCAGAGTGTGAATGGAATAGTTGTGCAAGTGTGACACTCTCTGCCATGAGGATGAGGTACTGGATTTGCGGAGACCCCCCAACTCCCTCGGGGTCTTTGGACAGGATTAGTTTGCCGGCAGCAGCAACTGACGTCTTGCGCATGACAGATCTAAAAAAAAAAAAAAAGAGTCTCCCACTTTCATCTGTACTTCTTCTCCTTTGTACTGCTTTGAGGCCTGAGTCTTTTCTATACCCTGGCGTTTTCAAGAGTTTCTCCATTTTTTTCCTTTTCTTTTGTTTGTGTGTGTGTGTGTGTGTGTCTGTGTGTGTGTGTGTGTGAGCGCGCACATGCGCAATTTTATACAAGTCTTTAAAAAGAGCTGAATTCAGTGAGGCGACAAAATCCCAAGCTGTCAAACAGCAGAGCCAGTCCTATACAGTTTTGCGCTTTGACCCAGTCACAATTGGCCGAGCAAATTCCACAAAGTCATCTATGAGAACTGGCCATGCTCCTGAAATAAAACAGCAGTCACATGATTACGGTTCCACATTTTAAAGAGGATTATTCTCAGCTTTCTTGAAATTAATTCCAAGTTGTTGCTTTACAAGCCAGCAAGCACATCGTCCTAATGACCTCAATATGGGCTGTGCAGCCCTGTGCTTACACGAGCCTCGTTTATTATTACAAAAATATACAAGAGACAACCACTCTCACCTTCCTCATCATAGTTTGACATATCATCTGCAATCATGTTACCAAAATCCAGAAGCAAGTTCCATGTATCTCTGGGAATTGATCGCTTATGGTGTTCCTATTCAGGGTGGAGCAAAAAAGAGAAGTTGAGAAGTTTTGTGTGACATTTCTAAGAGTTTTGATTTCTTTTTATGCTGATAGAATTAAGTCTGAATCCACTTCTCAAAACAATGCCATGCATTCCTGTGCAAAATATTTTCATTCACACAGTCTGAAACTTACCAATAAAAATGTATTCCAAAGATCAAGAAACTTGAAGCGGCCTGTGAGAACTAGGTTCCAATAAGCTACTGCCATCTCTAAATCTAAAATCCAAAAACAAACATGACAGTAAGTTCAAGAATTCAGATACTGCTGGTGTACTTACTTGGCATTTCACCTCCACCATTACCTAAACCCTTCTGTCCAGGATTCTTTGCAAAGTTGAATGTAAACTGGTAGAAGTCCTTAAACTTCCCGCTGTCTTTTAGTTCCTGTTCTAGCCGAGGTAGAAGAGCCCTGAGTTTCTCTGGACTGTCACACCTGGAGGCCAGAAGACAGGGAGAGAAGTCATTTTTGGCTCACAAATGCAACCGCAGGCATCTTCCACACACATAAACAAAAGACTTAAATATAGGACAACTATGTGGTCTGTGGTGACCATGGGCTCAAAGAGACACCTGATGCGCACCCCAGTTCTGTCATGCCATCGAGGAACTCTTTCCTGCTGAACTCGCATTGCGTCGCTGCTCTGAACTTCCATGCCACCACCAGAACACTTATGCTGGCCGGGTCCAGATTGAGATCATCGCAAAACTGTTGTATCCCATCGATCCCAATCTTATTCTCATCCTGAGGATCTGGGAGAGAGCCAACCTTACATTTACGCTTACATAAATACAGATCATTCACTAAGCAAGATCATGCATGGCACACTAGGGGTTCAATCAGTGGTAAACATACAAGCGCCTAGAGAAGCAGAGAGTAAATGAGTTAGGAAAACTTGCCTTTGTATCTGTTGTACAGCTGCTCCAGCTTCTTTCTGTCTATTGAGGTTTTCATGGATTCCTTAAAGTAGAGATCTGGGTTCTGAAAGTAGTTGTCAGTGGCCACCTCTAGTTTCCAGTCATTCTGAGTGAGGCAGTACACAGCTGTCTTCTCCCCCGCCTGTGTGAAGGACATGAACTGCCGTACCTTGTCCTTCTGTGAAGACTTCAGCTTATGCTGCACACATGAGGAGAGGCCTTCGGTTACACACTCCGACAGCCGGAGTAAAACACACAACAGGGTGTATAAACAGAGACAGGCGAATACACCGAAAGGCAAAAACACACACATTCAGAGAGACAGGACAGAAGCTGACAGCAAGAAGACACTGAGCTAAAAGTAATGTAGTTAATAAGACACTAGGTCACAGACACATATTAGTCTAAGCAGTTGAGATTTGTTGGCTTGAAGCAGAAGACACACACAGACGCATGCTGAACTGTGTCTGGCCACTTGCAAAACTAGCACTTGACTTGTAATATGAGAATCTGAGATGACAGACCTCTGACTGGCTCAGGGCGTCCAGTGCAAAACAACAAACCATGTTGTGAAATGGTTATTTCTATCATGCAGAGTAAGCTTTTGGGCAAAACTATTTCACAGCCATGGCTAGAAGGACAGGTACAGTGTACGAGTTGTACGTGTTCAACAGTAGTACAACGGGACTAAACGAGCATAGGAAAAAAATGGTTTTGTTGGATAATTACTCGACTGCGCAAGGGAAGACACTATCCAATTACGCACGACTAACGAACAGCCCACGTTTGTTAAAGTCACCAGCGGTGAAAAAGTCAAAGCTGGGCATGTGTTTGGGTTAAAGTTCTGCCCTGGCAGGCCAGCATCTAACCCGAGGGAGGTCAGCTGCTCCTACCCTACACCCCAAAAAGGGAAAGGTACGTGCGGGGCCACGGCGGACTCTAATATCAACAACTGACCTTCCTGCACACAGCCCACAACATTTCTGCGCTCAGACACTCAGAGGTGCGACCGAGGCTGCCCAAAAGCCACGTTTTTGTGGCACTACCACGACACGTCTCGGATCCCCCTGCGTCCGGCGCATGACAACGCCAAATCTAACCGTTTGATAATTCCCCAGATCACCTACCATTTTATCACCCGCTGTTTGACCAAATTGATACCCAGTAGTCCCATATACGGCTGCGCGTCAGCGTCGAGGGAATGCGCTAGAGGAGCATGGCGCATGCGCCTTAGCTCTTGGGCATGACGGGAAATGTAGTTTAGGCGTTTCAGGGTTTGTGGCTGATTCACTATATGGACAAAAGTTTTGGGACACACCTGTTTTCCAAGGTTTGGGCTAGGCCCCACACTTCCCCGTGAAGGACTGGATCCTAATGCTTCAGCATACCAAGATATTCTGGACAATATTCTGCTTCCAACTTTCCTTTCAAGAAGAGTGGAAGCTGTTATAGCCACAAAACGAGAGTGGGTGGCGGGGGGGCTGTACCTTGCTCCCCATACTTTTGTCCATTTGTTTATACTTTTGTCCATTTGTTTATCTTGACACTGGTGGTCCTATTTATCAGCAAAGGGCCAACAAAACATGTGTACACACAATCAGTTGTTTAAAACCAACCGATTAAACAAACCAAATCAAGTGAGATCCTGCTTGTTTGGAGTGAAAACCTGGGAAGAACCTAGACCTCTGCAGCCACACTAAGAGTCACCATCCTGCTGTGCACACACTCTACGATATACAGTATAACTCTGAAAAGTATTTCCTGAGTTGCTGCTGGGGTTCTTTTAGGTTGTTGTTGGACCAAGAGGGTCATTCAGACTAAACACATTCTCTCATCTAGATGTCATGATTTCTAAGCCCATAGGTAGAAAACCTATATTACAAAAGAGGAGATAAGAAAGGCAACAGAATGTCATATGAAATGAGTTTACAGGCACATCTTACAATGTCTGTGAATGGCCCTCACTGACATTCTGGCAATAAGCTTGGGCTCTGGCTCACTCTGCAGTACTACAATATTTTACGCCTAGGTTTTCTTACTGATTAGGTCTTGTCTCTTCACAAGTTGCCAGTCAGCACCCCATTCCCCACCCCAAAATGTGCATTATTTGTGTTTATCACATTAGAGTTTTTGTCTTGGTTTCCCCAGATCTTCATAACATGCTTGTGTGTGTGTGTGTGTGTGTGTGTGTGTGTGTGTGTGTGTGTCTGATTGTGAACTTCATTTATCATTCTTGACTTATAGCCAATGCTCATTTGGAAGTTTCACTATTTCAGTGTATGTTATCACCCTATAAGATGTGCCAAATCAAACAATAAACAAAAATGTATAAACTGGCATTAAAAAAGTTGTTCATCAAAAATGGAAATTTTAATAAAAATAAACTTACACAACATGGCAATTTGGTCTAGCTTAGTCATGACACATTCCTTGGGAGGAATGATTAGCTCATTTTTTATCTTAAGTTCACAGATGGTATGTAGCGTTTTTGCACTTTCAGTGTCCTAGACAAACAACCAAGTATATAAATAAAAAAATGCCTGATCATTATTTGAAAAAGACCTGGTTTGTAAAATAATACAAATTAGGCCTGATCATTTGGTTTATTAAGCTGCCTTTTATAAGATATAAAGTTTTTGAGTTTGACTTTGCTTTTATACCAATCATCTATCCCTAATGTTAAACATCGTTGTCCACTGTTTACACAGGATGAGTTTTCAACCATCACCACAACCTGAACAGCTTCCTTTCTCACCATCACATTGCACACACACTAAACTGTTCTGCCAGAAAAAAGGAAACCTACTCCCCAGTTGCTACAGTAAATACCCTGTATTTATTTCTAATCCTTTAGCTGCTACTTGCTACCCACCCAGGGATGTGAGTGTCACTTTTATGGGGCAACTGGTGGTCAGGGACTTGCCCCTGTGATTGGAAGGTTATAGGTTTGAACCACTGGGGTATCCCTGAGGTACCGTTCCCACACAGTTCTCCCCAGGTGCTGTGCCGGTGGCTGCCTGCTTCACTTAGTCAAGTGAAATTCAGAGCAAGAATTTCACGTTGAATTTCATAAGAATTTCACTGTGTCCTGTGGTGTGTTCACACATGACTATGAGTGGCCACTTTATTTTTGTACAATTATTTATTGGTGTCCACCCCAATCTTTGCAATCCTTGACAGGCCAGTCAAGTTCTTTCACACTAAACTCATCCAACTATGTCTTTATGGACCTTGCTTTGTGCACTGGGGCACAGCCATGTTAGAATAGAAACAAAGCCTTCCCCAACCTTTGTACGCAAAGTTGTCCAAAATGTCTGGGCATACTTGTTTTCACACACCAGTGTCAATGGGTTTGATAGAACTATCAGTTCAATAACTAAGAGAGTTGTCCCAATACTTTTGTCTATATAGTGTATGACAAACACCTCAGCTGCTCCTTAAGAAGTGGGAGGGCGGGACTAAGTCAAATTAACCAATGCAAAGCCGTAAACAAAGACCGACGCGTGCATCTAACCAACCAGATAAAAGCAGGGGTGTGGTTTTAATGTAAACGAGTCGGGCGCGTAATGGATGGCTCGTCCAATCAGAGTAGAGCAGCCGTGGACACCGCCAAGCTTAGTTTTGTGAGGAGCAGCAGAGGGAGCAGGCTGGAGCCGGAGCAGAGACTCATTCAAAACCTGCATGCAGCCTTCTGTAAGCAGTCTTATACCTGACTGTGGCGTTAGAGATTTCCAGCAGGTGTTGATTCTTGGACGGAGTGTGTTTTGTGTATTTTGCTCGTTGTTTTTGCTGAGTTTGTAGGAGCTGAACTTAAGATGCGTCCGTTAGCCTGTGGCTATCCGTGTCAGTCACTGGTGACTGGTTTAGCCTAGCCTGCTGGAGACTGGGAGCTAACGGAGATGAGAGGAAAAACAACCTCGGGTGTTAGAAAGCCCATAAAAGAGCACATTTTCTATCTTTAGTGCTATCTAAACTACGAATAAATAATGTCAGACTGTCTGTAGCTGCCTGTGTGACCCTTAAAACCAGCTACAATAGCTGAAACTGAAACTCGTACCACTTATTTGGTTAATTATCTCGATCAAGTAACGTCCTACTCCTCTTCTGTCAGGCTCTCTAGTTAACCTGGTTAAAAACTGGTTATTAAACCGTTTCTCTGGAAATATTTACCTTCTCATCTGTCTGAACTTGAGTCTATCTAAGACATAAACCGTGTAAAACTATTAATATTTGCTCATCTAAGGCCTGTGGCAAGTGAGCAGGCAAAAAAATATCAATTGGCTTAGCATGTGAAAATGGCTGACCTAGCAAAAGCACTGGCCTGAGATCATTTTTGTGCAACTCACTGCTTTTTCTCCGATGGTATTCCGATTTGTTATTTGATTTAAAGCATTGTGTTAGCCTATACACAATTCTGATTCGTCCTAAAGCTGTATCTTACAGTATTTTACTGGATCAGAGGTGAGTAACGATAGCTAATGCAAAGCTCACAGCAAGAACTAGCCGTTTTCTAGACTAAAATACAAATATGATTGAAATGAAAGCCCGTGTTTTCTGTCTAAAACAGAAAATAGACTGATTTGGGTGAATAAAATGCCAGTGTCAGTAATAAGCAGCTGTCTTGGTTATGTTCGCATCCATTTTGTTGATGTCAGCTGGCTAGTAGAAAGAAAGGTTTCAGTGACCAAAACGAGCTTCGTCGACTAGTACGGCCAGCGTTAGGAGTGTCATTTTGGTGCAATTTCAAACTTTTATAAAAATATTATTTGAGTTTTTGTTTCCTGTCCTGAGAGGGGGCTTTCAGACCTCCTCTTCCTCTATCCTTAAAGCTAGCTAGCTAGTGAGCTATGCCAACAAAACCCAAGGACCCAAGAAGGTAGGGTATACAAGAGAGCACTGTCTCCTAAGTTAAGTGGAAAGTTTTCATACTCGAGATTTAAAGGCCACTCAAACACCAATGTGTTTGCAAAGCTGTACACAGGGGTGTATGTTTGTTGTTTTCATCTGATCACATTTTGTTTTGCCTGTAATTGACGCTTTCCTTCCACAACAACGTGTTTCCAGACCAGCTAGCTAGCTAACTCTGCTAACATGCTTTACATTATAGAGATCTTGCTGCCTCTAAGTTTGTTTGTTTTCTCCTTTAGTAATTGATTTTAACGAGTATGCAGGGCTGTTGGATTGCATTTTGCAGCTCAGTATTTTCAGTCTTTTAAAAACTTAAGAAGCAGACAAAACGTATGTCTTTGGGAAGTGTCTACTTTTGTAGGGTAAATAAGTTAGAAATACTGAGCAAAGCATGGCCGTACAGATCGATTAAATAAAACGGGGTAAGGCAGTGGTTCGACCATGCCCCGTGTTAAAAGAACCTGGTGCTCGGTTCATGTTTGGTTCAGGTCGATGGAATCCAAAAACTCCAGGTTTAGAAAAGTTGCATGGTAAGGAATGCATCCCTTGTCCACGTTTTGGTCAGTTTTTGAGCCTTTGTGATTTGGGTAGATTTCAGTCAGGTAGATTGCAGTGGATTTGGGCAAATTGATGAAAGCAATCTTGGGCCTGCTGTAACGTAGCGCCCTCTTTTCTGAGATCAGCACATGTCAGACCAAACGGTCTCCTGGAGTCATGCTCTTGAATCTGTTTGTCGTTTGCTTACTTTCTGTTTTAGATACAGTGTGTTTGTTACAGGAAACATACTGCTAAAACAGGAGATTCTGCATCACTGAGACAAATGTTTGCTAGTAACCTTGGTTACTGCCCCTGACATACTTTTGTGCCAAAAGCACTGTTCTTTCTTTTGCAGGCATACTCCTTTGTGAACATTTGGCTTGGATTTTTTAAGCCTTTGCTCCTCTTCCCCAAGGATCATGGCCAAAGATGTAAGCATTTTATTTCTTCTTTTGGATGCATGTAAGAGCCTACTCACTGCTATGAGCCATAAAGTGGACTTAATCATTCTGTTCCTTCCTCTCCATATAGGCTGATCTGATTGAGGCCAATGGGGAGCTGAAGGTTTTCATTGACCAGAATCTGAGCCCTGGCAAAGGTGAGGACAACAGTAGACAATGTTGCTAAATGTACACCTTGTTAAAAAAAAAATCTAATTTTATGAAAACATAAAACTGATTTAGACACTAAAGCGATATTTTTCCCCTACATGCAAGCATACATATAAAAAAAGCATTACATTTACAACAGTCATAACTGCAAAGTACCACTGCTTTCACTATGCAAACGTTATTGCTTTGTATACTGCATATTTATTTTTCCTCTGCTGAAAAGGGATTAAGGAACCCCATGTGACTGTTCACAAATGTCACAAAGGTGTAGCTAAGTGATTTTTAGCATATGTGTTTATTGTGTACAATGAAACAAATGAGGAGCTGCTTTGCAGCATTTTTTCAGAACCATGTACTCTGGATATGTTGGGTCCTCACCTCTTGATTCTCATCCCTGATTACTCCACTAGGTATTTGTGCTGTACCTAACTTGGATCGAGCTGTACCTAACCTGACCTTTACTTAACTTGGATCAGATTGTACTCACAGCATAAACTGTGATATTATTATTATTATTATTATTTCATTTTATTTCAAGGTGCTTTTCAAGACACTCAAGGACACCTTACAAACATGTTTACATATTTGTACATCTGTGAATATGTATGTATATACAGAAACATTAATATAAACAAATACTTCAACAGTGTTACCTGGTTAAAAGTTAACATCCATTACTTGTAAGAGTGGCACAAGGCTTTGTTTTAAAAAGAATCTCAGTAAACCGTTATCACCTTGAGTGCACTGTATATTCTGACCTAATTTTTTCCTCTTTAGGAGTTTTGTCCTTAGTGACTGTTCATCCACAGTCAGTTGGAGTGGGGAAACAACTGTTGCCAAAAACACTGGGTCCTTCCAATGTCAACATTGCACCACAGATGGTAAGTACCTAATAGGGTAATGGTCCCAAATCAGCAAAGTAAATAAAACTGATTTTTGGCGTGAAACTGAAATTTAGTGAAATGAAATTTAGTGAAGTGTTGTATGTCTTTCTTGGAACTGTTTAATGTAGTATTTTTATGGATATCAATGGTTTCTTTCAAATTCTTTCAGAATTGAATGCTGCTTTTTATCTAAAGTTTAATGCAGTTTTCCACAAAAATATTTTCATGTCTGCCGTTGTGAATGTTGCGCTTGGTTCCGTATGCTGTACAGGTCATTGGTACACCTCAAAGGCCGAGCGGCTCCAATGTGTTGCTTATGAGCAGTCCTCACACACCCAGCTCTCAGTTCATCGCTCAGAGCCAGCCCCCTGATGCTTCACCATGGTCCTCAGGGTGAGCCAAGACCTAAGCTTTCCCACATGCATTTATCAGTTGTTAACTGTAATGTTGTTTTCACAGGACTGGGAATAATGAAATGCACACTGATGAGACATAACATTAAAACCACCTGCCTAAAATTATGTTGGTCCAACTTGTTCCACCAAAACAGCTCTGACCCATTGAGGCATGGACTCCACATGGCCTCTGAAGGTGTGCTGTATATTTGGCACCAAGATGTGAGCAGCGAATCATTAAGTCCATTTAAGTTGTGGGGCCTCCGTGGGTTTGACTATTTTTTTCTATTGCACACATGCTCAGTTGGATTGAAATCTGGCAAATTTTTAAGCCATCTGAACACCATGAACTCAGTTTCCTCAAACTATGCCTGAACTATGAAACAGACCACTGCCATTAGGGAATATCATCACTATGAAAGGATGTACTTGGTCTGTAACAATGTTCAGGTAGGTGGTATGGGTCAAGATAACATCCACATGAAGTCAACATCCACATGAAAACCAGGACCCAAAGTGTCCCAGCAGAGCATTGCCCAGAGCATCACACTGCCTCTGCTGGCCAGCTTTCTTCCCAGTGTGCATGCAGCTGATTGTAGCTGTTTTAAGCAGTGGACATGGGTCAGCATGGGCTTTGACTGGTCTGTGGCTATGCAGCAAGCTGTAATGCACAGTGTGTTCAGACAGCTTTCTATCACAGACAGCTTTAACAACTTCTGTGGAATCAGACTAGATGGGATAGCCATTATGCGCGTCAAGCAGTCTAAAGCCTATCGCTGTCTTTCTGGTTGTCCTTCCTTGGACCAATGCTGGCACGAATTAACCATGGGATCCTTTCACTCCCTCATTTTTCAACTTCAGAAACTGTTCATTTGCTGCCTATTCTAGCAAACCCCTTGATGGGACAAATGATAAGATAATGTTTTTCACTTCATCTGTCAACGGGTTTTAATATTGTAGCTGATTCTGGTTTAATGAAACGGAGTTAAGAATGCAGAATCACTTGTTCTTGTGCGATGTGATGCCATATTGACGTTGATTTGTTGATACTGTGTCCACAGGAAAAGGAGTAAGAAAGGAGATAAGAATGGGAAAGGTCTGAGGCATTTCTCTATGAAGGTCTGTGAAAAGGTACAGAGGAAGGGTGTAACCACATACAACGAAGTAGCAGATGAGTTGGTGGCTGAATTCAGCTCTGGTGACAACCACATCTCTCCAAATGAAGCGGTAAGCCAAGTTTTGTCTATATCAAACCACTAACTTATGTAACTGGTACTTTTTAAATTTGGGGTCTCAAAAATACTTATTTTTAGTTATAATAGTATTCATAGATAATGAGCATTGTTTACATGATGACCTTCTTTAATTCCTGCTGCTGCACTAATAGAAATATGCCATGTAAGGCTTTTTTTGGAATAATTTTTAAATAACAAAACTGTCTCTTATTTTAGTGAAACAGTATGGTTTGTTGCCTACTTAATGCAAACCTGGATCTGTTATGGGTCTGTTAAGTTCATTCATTCACACTCTAACATAATCAAAGACTGAAAAGTTGTGATGTTGGATTTTACGTCTATCGCCCAACACTAGCACTTAAGCATGGTTAAAATTTGGCACTCAGATTTATATCATCTGTGGGGAGAATTGTATTATATTCTTTAATTGTGTTCTTTCTGTCCAGCATGTATATGATCAGAAGAACATTCGGCGACGTGTATATGATGCCCTCAATGTGTTGATGGCCATGAACATAATCTCAAAAGAGAAGAAAGAGATCAAGTGGATTGGGCTCCCCACCAACTCAGCCCAGGAATGCCAAAATCTGGAGGTGGGTTGGAGGAAGGTAGACGGGCCTATTTCTTATTGTCTATAGTTATAATTGTGTAAAATCTCTGGTGTTCTGTTGTCACTATAATCTAAAAGTGAATGGCATTGGGAGTGAATGTTCGCAAGTACAAAGTTGAACCCATCACTGACTGCAACGTGTAGCAGCATTTAGCCACTAAGTTAGCAACATACATTTTTTAAGTGCGTATTTGTAACACTTATGTAATTAGTATTTTACCGTGTGACAAGGCATTCACTTTTGGGGTGTGGCATGTCTGAAAATGTCTGCCATCTGAAACAGATTAAGTATTACTGTTCTTATAAAGGATACCATATGACTTGTTTGTAAATATTTCCTTTTAAAATGGGCTATGTCGACAAAACAATACTTAATTTTTTTAAATTCTTTACTTTTTATTTTTTTTAACTTAAAACAATTATTTTTATTGATTTTTAAAAATATATTTTATTCAGTAACAGCCGTAATTCTTTTGGGGCAAGTATGTACCAGTTTTGCACATTTTTTGAGGAGTGAAATGCAGTTTCCAAACAGTGCCACCTATTCCTAAGAGGGTTAAGATCAGGGCTTTTATTTGGCCATTCAAAAACATTCTAGTGTTTTTGCTTTATGCTTAGGTGTATTGTCATGTCCAAAAATGAGTGTTCTCCTGGGCTGTAGGTGTATAGGAGACTATAACAAGTTCTCCTGCAATAATATGCAGCATTTCTGTCCTTCCATTTTCCCTTTTACTCTGACAAGATTCCCACTCCCTGTAGATGGAAAACATCCTCATAGTGTGATGCTGCCACCACCAGATTTCACTGTAGGTAGGGTATATCTTAAAGCATGGGCGATGTTAGTTTTATGTCTCAAATACCTATTTAAATCTGTGCAAAAAGTTCTGATTTGGTCTCCTCTGACCATAAAACCTTTTCCAATATCTTAACTAGGTCTTTTCTCATGTTTTCATGTGGACTAAAGGATTAGCTTCTTTCTTGCGACATTTCCTTAGACGCCTGTTTTATGGAGAGCTCTTAAAATTGTGGACCTATGCACCATCAATTCAGTTTTGGCCCAAGATCATTGCTGACTTCTGAGAGTGACTGAGGGATTTTTAGTAGCATCTTTTCCCAGTCAAACTCTGGCATTGATGCTTACTTTTGAGGGACAGCCTTTTCTAGTAAGGGTCTGTTGTGATCAACCTTCCATTTTCTGATGATGGATCCAACAGTGTTGAACAGGATATTCAAGCTCTTCAATTTTTTTTTTGTAGAATTGTTGAAAATAAAACTCATCATTGGAAACAAGAAAATCGAAAAACATTATTGCTATTGCTGAAATCCTATTGCTTATTATAAAAACTTGCGGGTGGTGGTGGACTAGTGGTATGATACTTGCCTCTGGACCAAGAGGTCTTGGGTTCGAATCCTACCTTCA
Source organism: Bryconaethiops microstoma (assembly GCA_037577275.1). Classification (NCBI taxonomy): domain Eukaryota; kingdom Metazoa; phylum Chordata; class Actinopteri; order Characiformes; family Alestidae; genus Bryconaethiops; species Bryconaethiops microstoma. Next base: position 7,059,057 of record JBBJLS010000002.1, read on the forward strand.
GCACCACCACTGGGAGACTGTCCCCTGTAGTTAGGGAGTGGAAGTCGCTTTGAATAAAAGCGTCTGATAAATGCCGTAAATGTACAAACTTAATCAGTGCATAACGTTATTCTGTTTTATTGAACGAGTAATCAATATTTGTAGCCCTAATTCTCATACGTCTTAAAACTAATTAAAGCTAAAGTACATTGTTGTCTTTTATAGTTTATTCAATGCCATGTTATTTCACGCATGACGGTCATATGTGAATGTGATTAACTTGTTTGTCTGAAGCATGCCAGGATCCTTTAGTTTAACTACCCTACTGCAATGAAGTACAGAAATGGCTGCTTTAACACATTGTATGTATTACATTAATGGTAATTATGGTAGTTGCACGTAGGGCTGCACTCGAGAACCACTTTAGAAATGCTGATTTTTCTATTCCAGGTGGAGAGGCAAAGACGCTTGGAGAGGATCAAGCAGAAACAGTCACAGCTCCAAGAGCTCATTTTACAGGTAGCATCTTATGTAACATGATTACTTGTTTTGTAATTTGTGTTTTTTTGTCCTAAGTTTATATATGTGTTCTAATGTCTGTGTTTAGCAAATTGCCTTCAAGAACCTTGTTCAGCGTAACCGTCAGACAGAGCAGCAAACAAAGAGGCCGCCACCGGACAATTCAGTCATTCACCTGCCCTTTATCATCATAAACACCAGCAAGAAAACGGTCATTGACTGCAGCATCTCCAATGACAAGTAAGCGCTACTTTACTCTTACAATATTTCTTATTCTTTTGTCATCTTTTAACACTTGTCTTCTTTAGATCTCAGAGAATTGGAGATGAATTTAATAATAAATTAAAATATAATGTTTAGAAAAATACATATAGATATCTAAAGGTAATGTATTATTGACTAGGTTTGAAATCATTTTGTATTTCAAATAAACTTCAAATGTCCTGCAAACAAACATGTTCAGTTTTGTGTTGGTGCGTGTGTTACATGTACTTTTCTTTTCTTGTTGTATTGTACAGATTCGAGTACCTCTTCAACTTCGACAGCATGTTTGAGATCCATGATGACATTGAGGTATTGAAACGTATGGGCATGGCCTGCGGACTGGAGGCGGGAAAATGTTCTGCAGAGGACTTGAGGATCGCCAGGAGCCTGGTGCCCAAAGCACTGGAGCCTTATGTCACAGGTCAGGCAAAACGTGTTGGTGTGTAATATATTTATAAATACCATGTATCTTTTTAGTTATCAATAAGGGACCATATTTATCCATATAATATATAAAATGACAGTTCTTGTAGTCTCATAAGCTTTATTTAAAAGATGTTTGCTAATATTCACCAGTGGACAAGGATGAAATGATCTTGAACAGTAGTGTCACATCCCCAAATTTAAAATGGAGCTTTTTTTTCCAAGTAATTAATTTTACTACCAGCTTTGTGCAAGTGTTGTGCAAGTCAAAGAAGATACATTTAGAAATGAGTCATAAATAAAATGCACATTACTGATTTCATTCTAAGCGATTACTAGTGTCTAAATGCTGTTATTGAAGTGGTATTATGCTACAGTATACCTGACATTTCTTGCATTTGTTTTGCAATTCAGAAATGGCACAAGGCCCAATTAGTAATGTCTACATGACGGGGGCATCAGCTGCGAATGGGGGTCGTTATCATGTCGGCAGGTAAGTTAGACATTTTGTTATTTTTGGTATCGGAAATAAACAATACCATAATTCAATCTTTGTAAAATGTAAGCTGAGTATGTTGTCACTTATTTTTCTGTGAAGAGAAAGCCACTTTCTGCGTTTTGATTTTTATATGTTGGCTACCACTGCACCAGTTGACCGTGTCAGTGAAGGGGGCAGGTAAGGGGTGTTGACAATCGTAGCGGAGAGCTCCATAATGGCTGTAGCTAAGCAGCTAGTACAAGGAGACGACGCATGTTTGACTTTTTAAGCTTGTTTTCTCTGAGAGTCAGATCCAGTGACTAAATCATGAGCACGTGCCAGCCATGCATGTGATTAAACGGCAGTGTTTAATGGAGAAACCTTGTAATTTGCCTCGTAAGAAGCTTTTGTTAGCTTTGGTCTGGAACAGGGTTTCTTAATCCTGGTCCTGGCGACTCACCACTGCAAGGTTTCAAGTATTATTTTAAATTTAATGTACTTGATCCAGCTCATCAACTGATCGTGGAGTTCCTAATAACTCAGCCGTATCAGGTGTGTTAGGACAGGGAGTACACTATTGTACTCTGGGTCACCAGGAGCAGGATAAAAAAATCTGGGTTTATATAATCTGTATTTTAGCTTGTTTTGTAAATGGTTCTTCTGATGATGCTGAATGAATGAAAGCAAATACCTTTTTTAGCGTCTGCTTAGCTGGTCAGCTTATTCTAGATAGGACACATCAATGAAACAGAGTCCGCTGAATCAGAACCAGAAAACTGATGCCAGAGGAAATTGCTAACAAATTTAACAGGGATGTAACAGCTGATTGGCTACTTTGTTAGCTTGGAGCAATCATATCTTGTCGGTGTTGTAGTTGGATTGTACAATTTTGAGCTTTTAGAATTTTACATTTGTGTTTAGACTTGGGCGTCTGGCAGAAAATCATCCATAAGCAACTAAGAATCTTCACACCTGTAGATTCGTGTAATGTTTTTCAAGATTAGTTTTTATAGATGTGTTTCAATTTTTTTTTCTCCTTTCTATCCTGCTCTGTTTCTAGTGATAGCGGGGCAGACGGAACAATGGCCTCCAGCTCCAACGACTCACACTACAGTGGTTCTCGGGTTGAAACCCCAGTCTCTTACATGGGCGATGACGACGATGAAGAGGAATATGATGAGAACGATGATGATGACTAACCCTCTTGCCCTCTGCGTTGTCTGCGGTTGTTCCAGCGGCTGTATTCAAGGGATTTATCAGTCACACAAGCTCTCTCCCCTTCTTCCAGCACATCATTTAGTTTCTCACTCATTTTTCTTATTTAAATTTTTTAAATCTCTGATATGGGCATTGAAGAGCGCAGACTTTAAAGGGGTGAATTGTTTTCATCCTGCTCTTTCTGCTGTATGGCTTTTCCTGTTAAATTACAACACTGCGTTTGGTGCAAACGCAGGTTTAATGACCCAGATGGGTCTAGTTTTTAATAGAAGGACTTTAAGGGGAGTCACTTTGAAGTAGCAGCACTCTGCCATACAGTTTCCTCTCAGATTAGCACAGCTCATTGGAACCTTCCCTCCAACCATCCTGAAGAAACCTGCTCTCATCCAGCCAACTACCTGCTGTTGGAGAATGTGTAGTGTGACCTCTGTGTGAAATAGTTAGGCAATCTCCTATTCAATTTTTTTTTTCTTTTCTGAAAAGTGCTGGCTCAATTCATATTCTGAAGTTTCAAGATGGCTGCCTTGACTCAAAGAATCTGCACAGCCAGCTGCCATTCTGCCCCATTGGGGCAAGTCTTTGGATCTATGGACACTTTTCGTATGATTGGATAAATTAATGGCTTTTTTTTGTTTGTAGATTTCGTGTGTGTGTGTGTGTGTGTGTGTGTGTGTGTGTGTGTGTGTGTGTGTGTGTGTGTGTGTGTGTGTGTGTGTG
>JBBJLS010000002.1:7075752-7092827 GCA_037577275.1 Bryconaethiops microstoma
GTTGCCCAGACATTGTACTTTGTGTTTTTTATATCTGAGGTTGAGAATGGATGTTTATGGCTATTACACTTGTTCACGTGTAAGAGTCTGTAGATGTATCCAGTAATATCGGGCTTTTATGGGTACAAATTAATATCAACTTACAATTAAATAACTTTTATGGTACTGCTCCATCTTTATGATCTTTGAATAAAATTCTAGTTTGATTTATTGGTTGTCTGTGTGTGTGTGTGTGTCTGCGTTTGTCTCTTTGGAACGACCAAATGTCATCACAACAATAGGAATACTGCTGGTACTTGGAAGAAAATGTGCTGTTTTCATCACAAATTCAACTTTTTTGGGAAATGTAAGCAGAAAGATTGCCTTTTGTTAATGAAGTTAAGGTTAGGTTTGGGTGTATGTGTAATATTATGTGTAGTGTGTGTAGTAGTATTACTGTATGGTAACACACTCTCAAATATAGTAAAACCATTGTGTGTGGGACAGGGTGTTTTTTTTTGGGGGGGGGGGTTGCGGGGGGTTGGTGGTGATGTTTATTGGGACGTTTCCCTGGTTGCCCCTAGAAAAAAAACAATGAAAGAACAACAAAAAACCCTTTTGTTCTTTAAAGGGATGATTCACCACTGTGCTGACCAACAAATTCCAAATATCTGGGTTCTCTCAAGATCATGAATCATTAAAAAATGGTTCAAACTGCCCCACCACATTCTAAGAAATTCACATATTTACAGTGCCTTGAAAATGTATGTATACCCCTTCAACCTTTCCGCATTTTTTCATGTTACTGTCACAATGAGAAGTGAACAAGAATGTACCTGACCAGGAGTTCGCCCGTGTAGCATGATGGATGAACCCAAGCACGGACAGAAACAAGAGGGCTGGTAGAATCACGTATGTTACTCTGCAAAAACTCCACACAAGAATTATGATTCCCACCAGAACCAGCTTTCACACTCATGCACACACAAAGGAAAGTGAGTACTCACGTGAACCAGGGTTGAGATGGCAGGGCGATGAGAGAGTAGACTCAATGAATGAGCAACTAGGACCTACCCATTTCCTGTTTATATACCTTGTGACGCACTCATTTCCTGTGACCCATGCGTGTCACGTGACTGGTGCATGTGACAGTACCCCCCCTCCAGGACCGCCCCTAGACGGCCCAAGCTGAGAGGATACCCTGCGATGGTAGTCCTGAATTAGGGCAGGATCCAGAATGAACCGACCGGGAATCCAAGACGATTCTTCCGGACCATAGCCCTCGCAGTCGACGAAGTACTGGGTGCCATGGCCACGGCATCTCAAATCAAGGATCCGTCGGATGGTATAAGCAGGACCACCGTCAGTGATCTGAGGCGGAGGAGGGTCCGGAGCAGCAGGAACCGGGGGTGATGTGACGAAGGGCTTGAGGTGAGAGGAGTGGAACACAGGATGAACCCGGAGGGAGGCAGGCAGCCGGAGCCGAAAGTTGACAGGGTTAATCCGAGGCCACCACAAGGCATGCTGAAGGAGGGAGAAAGTGCGTTGAACTCCAGGGTGACCCAAGATGGCAGAAGAGTGGGCCCACTGGATGGTCTCCGAAAGGAGAGGTGATGGCACAAAGAGTCGTCCAGGCGATGTCTCTGCCGGAGGGGGCTCCAAGGTCTGCCCCTGGTGGACTCAATCTTCCAACACCCACCAGATGGGCGAAACAACTATCTCAGGTGGTAAGACAGGTGCGTGGTCCAACAGGGGGCTCTCCACCTGATGTTGCCGGGAGAAGGCATCAACCTTGATGTTTTTCGACCATGGACGGTAAGATAGAGTGAACCGAAACTGTTCAAAGAACAGGGCCCACCATGCCTGACGAGGATTAAATTGTTTCGCCTGCTGGATGCCAATTAGGTTTTGATGGTCGGTCCAGACGATGAATGGGTCACTGCTGCCCTGGAGCCAGTGACGTCATTCCTCCAGAGCCCACTTAATGGCCAACAGCTGTTGAGTGGGACTGAATTTTCTGGAGAAGAAACTGCACGAATGCAGTTTCTGGTCTGGACCTCGCTGGGAGAGAACAGCTCCTACGCCCACATCGGAGGCGTCCACCTCCACAACGAATGGCCGGATGCAGTAAAAGCAGTGCAGAAGGGAAGAGTTGACAAAGGTGATGAAATGCTTGAATGGCTTTAGGGGTGAGAGGAAATTACGTCTTAGTGGGTTTGGTCAAGGCAGTAATAGGTGCTGCGACTGAACTGAAGCCCCAGATGAAACATCGGTAGAAGTCTACAAACCCCAGAAACCGCTGAAGCTTTTTAAGTGAAGCGGGTAGAGGCCAGTTTCGCACAGCATACAGCTTCTGGGGACCCATGGCCACACCCTGAGGGGATATGACAAATCCCAGGAATGTGATGGAATGCTGGTGGAAAGCACATTTTTCCAACTTGCAGAACAGTCGGTGGGCCAGCAACTTCTTTAACATTGCCTGGACATGTTGGGTGTGTTCTTCTTCTGTCTTTGAGTAGATCAAGATGTCATCCAAGTACACGAAGACCCAGCGACCCAACATGTCCCGAAGGACGTCATTAATAAACTGTTGAAATGCTGCCAGACTGTTACACACGTCAAATGGCATAACCTGCGTTTCATAATGACCGGTGGGAGTGATGAAGGCCGTCTTCCACTCATCACCCTCCCTGATGGGAACTAGATTGTAAGTGCTCCTCAGGTCCAGTTTGGTAAAGACGAAAGCACCAGAGAGGGCGTCCAGGGCGGTGTTGGTCAATGGGAGTGGATGACGGTTCTTCACCGTGATCTTATACAGTCCCCAATAGTCGATGCAGGGAGGGAGGCCTTCATCCTTCTTTTTCACAAAGAAAAACCCTGCGGCCGCAGGAGGAGACGATGGACGTAGGGTTCCCTGGCGAAGGCCTTCGGTCACGTCCTTGGCGAAGGCCATGGCCTTTTGCTCGTCCTTGGACAGGGAGTGGGGTGTACCGTCCCAGGTTGGAAGTTGATCCCCAGGTCGTAGGGTCGATGAGGGGGAAATTGAATGGCCCTACACTTACTGAAGACCTCCCTCATGTCTCGATAAGGTTCTGGGATGGATTGAGTGTTGACATCGGGGACCACAGGCTCCCCTCATCACGTCCCAGCCAACGCTGGAAGACAAAGCTCCTGACAGGTCAGACCCCACTGTAGTATCTTCTGTTGTGACCAGGAAATCAAGGGATCGTGCGTCAACAGCCAGGGGTAATCAATAATAATTGGCGGTGAGGTGAGTTGAGTGATGAAGAAGGTGATTTTTTCATGGTGTTGGTTGATGGTGAGGTGAAGAGGTGGTGTTTGGAAGGTGATAGGACTGTGAAGAAGGGGCCGACCATCAATGGCTGTGATTTTTATCAGCTGGGATAACGCCTCTAATTTCACACCCAGCTGGACAACAAAAGAAAGGTAAATGACGTTGCCAGCCGTCCCAGAATCAACAAAAGCGGTGACCTTGACCTGTTTGTAGCTGAGCTGGATGTGTGCTCGAATGATGAATCGGGAAACGGTCGGCCTCAAGGAGGCATGGATGCTAATACCAGGTGAGATCCGTATTCACCTGGTCTGACCGTTTCCCGAACGGAACGGGCAGACAGCACGGTGGTGATCAGGGGAGATGCAGTAAGCGCACAGGCCTTCGTGATAGTGTCTGCGGGGTTCAAGGAGGTGCACCCTAATTGCATTGGTTCTTTGGCTCCTGAATGGGCCTCTAACGGAGGTGGAGGATCCGTGGAGTTGATGGAAACCAGTGGCGGAGCCACCAGATTCGCCGGCATGAGGGGGCCTAGGAGCGGCATTGGAGTGAGAGCTCATGCGCTGGTCAATGCGCATACAGAGTTAAATGATCCCCTCCAGGGTGTCCAGGAGCTCTCACCCGACGAGTTGGTCCTTCAGTCGCGGGGCAAGCCCCTCATAAAGGCCGCCCCACTCAGTCTGTCTGGCGAGGGTACGAAACTCAGATACTGTTCTTCAGGAATTCTAGTAACTAGATAGTACGTGTGTCTGTGAAGCTCCTTGAAAGATCATTTGGCTTTTGGGATATAAGTTGGGTTTTTTCTCATCTCTGATTGAAGACTGATCACTGTAAAACCCACTGCTCTGCCTCTGAAGAGTGTAAATTTGACCAAAGAAAATAGATGCACTTTTCAGCTAAAGAAAATGACGTAGATTTTGCGTTAAGTGTAGCACTGAGTTACAGTTATATAAAAAACAAATACCCAGCAAAGACAGAAAATCAGAAGTGTTTATCTTTTACTTATTTCTGTGTGAGGTCAAAATGTCCTCATATTGACAGGAGTACCGGAAAATCCGTATGAGCGGGACATTTTGTTCTCACAAGGAAGCCTGTTATTTTTTTTTTTACCACAAATCCAACTTTTTGGAACCAACTTAAAGAGCATTTTAGTTACTGAGTTTAAGGTTAAGGGTAGGTTTATGTTGAAGTGTAGTATTCCTCAGATACAGTATTATGGGGAATCTGGTGGCCTAGTGGTTACTTGCCCCTGCAATTAGAAGGTCGTGGGTTTGAATCCTAGGACTGCTAGTGGCATCACTGAGGTTCTCTTGAGCAAAGTACCATTCCCACACACTGCTCCCCGGGTGCTGGCTGTCCGCTACTTCACTTGGTAAATGGGCTAAATGCAGAGAAAATTTTTTGTGTTGTTCACACTGTGGATGAATAAACACACTACTTAGACTTAAAATAATATGATGTGCTCCCTGAACAGCATGATGCATTTAAATACTACGTACTCTACAGCATCTGAAGCTCTGTACTGCAGCGTTCAATGACCAATATAAATAAGTGAGTATTGTAAAAGTGTACAAATTAAGTAACAAAGTGTACATAGGGGAGGTAAATGCATAAGTAATTACACAGGATCCTATAGCATTTCTTTACTGAACTAGTTCTGGATGAATAAAAGCATGTTGGAAATATTCATTTACAGATCATTCATTTTGAGAGTCACTTTTTCTTGTAAATCAGAAAATAAAGAAATGGAACCATTGACAACTTTAAAACATCCCTAAGCACATCATCACACTTGAAGGAGATTCGATTGAAAAAGATGATTACTGTGAATGTGAAGATGTTTTGGATGTGGGCCAGTAGAGAATTTTCTATGCAAACATTGGATTACAGAGCTAGAGTGCCTAGACAAGATAGGGTGTGGGTGTGTGGGTGTGTGAGTGTGAGTGTATGTGTATAACAGAGAGAGAGAGAGAGACATTCTTGTACTGGGCCGTTACAGTGGAGAAGGGAAAGCACTGGGTTGTTGCTCAGAGCTCATTACATATTGACTGCTGCACTGAACAAGAGGGAGGATGAGCCGAGCACCACTGCGTACCTTCAGAACTTTGCTGACGCTGTTGCTGAGTGAGTAGAATTACATTGATTTGATCATTTCTTCAGACTTAAAAAAAAAAAAATTCTAAAGTTTGAACAAAGACAAGGAACTCTAAAATGCCAATAACCTCCTAGACCATCTTCAACCACAGCAACACTTTAGTAAACCTGAAAAAAATTTAACATTTTTATTAGAGCAACTTAACGGTCAGACTCTTACATGTTTGATGTTAAATGAACACGTAAGAGTGAGCCAATAACAGAGATTTAAAGTGTTTAAAAGTTTCATTTATTCTGGGTTTGCCCTTAGCCCTTATTAATGCAAAATCACAGTGAGATCGCAAAATTTGTGTGTGTGTGTGTGTGTGTGTGTGAGCGGGTCTGGGTTGGAATCTCTGCAAGCGCACAGCTGTTTACATGATGCTCTGAAGTGCTCTTAGAGATTGTGAAGGTGATTTGCTATCAGGGTTCTCCTGATGATCGTTTCATGTTGTTCATGCCTACTGTTTGTGTTTGTAATTACTCCTCAAAAAGATTTTTATCATCATATTTCATGTTGTAATTGTTTAAATTCCAGCATACCATTGGTTTGTTCAATATTTGTTTGTAGTTTGTTATTATTAACACAAAATGCAAGCAAATACAGTCCACTGCAGAATGTACACTGGGACATTTCATTCACCTGAAATCATCTAAAATTTAGTGGAACCTAGGATTACTTTGGAATAACTGTAGATGTTACTGTTCAAGGTGGTGTGTGATATTTACTGGTCTGAGTGCACTACTGAAACTTTGTCTCATGTAAAACACACACAAACTTGTTTTTAAAACTACTATTACTACCACTATTACTACTACTGCTACAAATACTACTACTACAAACAACAATAATAATTATAATAATAATAAAGTCCCATTTGTAGTGTACATGTAAATGATGATAGGATGTCCCATTTTAAATGTATTATATGTATGTATATGTATTGTATGCACGTAACTACCCCAATACTAAACCTAACCTGACATTTAACAAACCGACAGAAATTGTAAAAAGCATTTAACAGTCAGAAGCACTTTATTTATTGGTCCTGTAGGTTCTCCTACAAAGGCTGGACATTTTGTCCTGAAAACGTATGAAAATGAAAACTCTCGTTCACTGCCTCTCTCCTTCTCTTTTACGTCAAGTCTACTTTCAGTTTTCACTACAGTGCTCTAGGATAAAGGACTGATAACAACTGGTAATAAAAGGTGAGAAAAAAAGTATGTTTCAAGAGAGGTCATCAGGTCAGTCTTGACCAGTCCCCCACATTGCGCTGCCTCAGTCTGTTAATCAGTCCTTTAAGCATTCCAAAGCAGCCTCGTTCCTGGCACGGCTGAGAGAGATGTGTGGGTGAGCAGCTATAGGAAAGCATGTTAGAATATGTTTTACACAGTGGTGTGTCAGTAGCATTATATGTTTTGACAGTTCAGATTCTCCCCCCTGTTTTAGAGAAGGGTGCGTTCCTTCTTTCATATTTTTTGTTCATCAGAAAAGATGAACAACTTTACAGACACTCAAGTAAATCTCTGAGGTTAACAAACCAACTGACCAGCAACTAAAAGCAAACCAAGCACACAAAAAGAAAAGACAATCTTTTCTTTAAGGGCTTTAAATGATAGCTAGAGGTAACAGACTGAGAAAAAAATAGAAGAAGAAAATTAAAACAAAGGAAATGTGGATTCGGTTTATTACTCATTTGGATTTTGGTACCTGTATTAATCTGTATCTGTATCCATTGCCACAACTACATTTCTTAGTATACATGAACAACTGCATATGACTGTTGTTTGTTTATTCATCTCATATGTCTGTACAACACAGTTCCTTGCAGCATTTCAGTAACTGTGTCAACCAGCAAGCCAAAAGTGGAGGTTCATGAAAACACAAGTAAGTGCGCTTGTTTTAATGAAGATCATAAAGAATGTGGGTTTTGTGTCAGTATAGCAGTTTTTGAGCTGCAGTTGTCCTGACACTTCAACCTTGTTTCCTCTCTGGGAAACAGATGCTGTTCTCTCCTGCGAGTTTCGCACAGAAACAGAGAGAAACCCTCGAATTGAGTGGAAAAAGAAGGGGAAAGATGTCTCCTATGTTTATTTTGATGGAGAATTTACAGGTGAGTTCTGTCATTGTCTTTCAACATCTGTTGGTAAAATATGTGCTCATGAGGCTGATTGTTATGCTTACGTTAGGCTAATTATTGTAATTAAGATGAACAACAGTTTAGCTTTAGCTATCATGACTTATCATATAAGGCATATAAAGTATGTAATGTATGTAAAGTATATAAAGTGTGTATCAGTTATTAAGGCTGTGCTGATATGGTGTCACTTTCATCAGGTCCATTTAAAGGCCGAGCTTCAATCGAAGGGGCGACAGTGACCCTGCGCGGCGTTACCCAAAAAGACTCGGGGGTCTATCACTGTGAGGTCACTGCACGACATGATAAGATCCATCTGGGCGAGGTTACAGTCTCTCTCAGTGTGCTTGGTGAGTTTATTGTATTTTTTCTATAACACAAACTTAATATTCCTGATTGCTGATCTACAGGTCAATTTTCTGTCTCCTTATGCTATTCATTTCACATACTGACTCACTGCTGTCCATTTGTTTATCTGTTTGTCCTCAGATCAAGTAAATGAAAAGTTCAGACTAATTTTCAGCTCTAGTTCCTGAGGCCTGCTGTCTGCCTCACAAAAAACTTATAAAGTTCACCCACATGTACCAAAACACAATATACATACAACACATGAAAATGAAACAAACCAAAGATCACTACGAAACAAATTGAGACACTGATCGATAATTTACATGCAGATGTGTGTATAAGGAAAATTTTCTCAAAAGTTTCCTAGATATTATTCACCATGATCTCTGTCTTCTGTGATGACTAAATTCCTGAAGAAACTGCCTGTTGGTTTCTGTAAAAAATGTGTTTTCTTTCTACATACAAAGAAACACGTTGTAATTGACTTCTTTGGATTTAATCAAGAGTGCCAGTACAGGTACCAATAAGACATATCGGTTATAAGAAGGTGACTGAAAAACACTATAATCTATTAACGTTTGGTTACAGTTTTAAAGAGCAGTTTTACTGAGCTTAGAATAGTTTAAAATAAAGAGCTCTAACCAAATGTAGTGACCTAACAAACGTGTCCCTCAATGTGTCCCATGGCTAGTGCCCCCTCACCCTCCATCCTGCCAAGTTCCTGAGACTGCGATGAGAGGATCTGTGGTGGAGCTGCACTGCAAAGACAAGCTGAGTGTTCCTCCTGCTATTTACAGCTGGTACAAAGACAACAAGCCCCTGAGCACAGCTCATCTGCCAGACATCAACTACAACCTGGACCCCAAAACAGGCACTCTGGTTTGTTCCAGCACTACTGAGAGCTGTTTGATCTTTGTGATATGTATGTGTGTGCATGTACCAACACACATACACACAGACACAGAGACAGACACAGACACACACACACACACACACACACACACACACACACACACGCATCTCCAGTTAACCGGACGGACATCTCCTGACTACACCCTGATTGATTCTGATACACATGCAGATTGTTTACTTTCTGACCACTGGGCTTGTCATTGATTTTTCATCTCAATCTTTGTTTACTGTGCTTCCTTCCCTTGTCTTTTTAAACAGAAATTCAAGAGTGTGTCGAAATCAGATGCAGGGCAATACCGCTGTGAGGCCTCAAACGGAATTGGGGCTCCCAAGAGTTGTGCAGGCCAACATATGAAAATCACAGAGTGTAAGTATAACAGGCCTGTGCTGCTTATGGCAATCAGCATAGACTCATTTGTACCACTGACATTACATTACATTACATTACAATCATTTGGCAGGCGCTTTTTATCCAAAGCGACTAACAATATGAGGACGCATTCAAGTTTCAGGACAGTGTGAGAACCAGAGAAGAGTACTAAGTGCTCAAATCTGTATGTAAGAGTAGTGCAAAAAGATGGATAGTGCATGAGGAGAGGAGATTCTCTCTGAACAGATGAGTCTTCAGGAGGTTTTTGAGGCTAGAGAGGGATTCTGTTGCTCAGGTCGGCTTAGGCAGCTCATTCCACCAGCGGAGAACCACAAAAGAGAAGAGTCTGGACTGGGTTTGCCTTGTGTGTAGGGATGGCAGAGCCAGGCGATGTTCCTTGGAGGAGTGGAGGGAGCCTGTTGGAACATAAGGCTGAAAGATGGGATTAAGGAAGGTGAGTGCAGACCTAGATGTCACTCTGTAGGCAAGAGTTAGTGACTGAACTTAATTCAGTCATCCTTGGGTAGCCAGTGTTGGTCAATCAACAGTGGGGCGACACGCGACATTTGTGTTGGTTAAAAACCAGCTGAGCTGCTGCATTCTGAACCGGCTGTAAGGGTCTTACTGTGCAAGCTTGAAGACCCAGTAGGAGGGCATTGCAGCAAACTAACAGAAGTGGGCAGTGACTAGTTACATTTACCTGGGTACTTACACTGATGACACAACTCATTAAGTACAGTTTCTAGTGTGAGGGGTGTGTTTTCTTGTGGACTACAAAGCACCCAAGTTCGCCACTCTGAATAAGAGCCTGCCAAATGATGTTAATGTACAGTTTGATATTCACTAGGTTCTCTTTGACCCGCACAAGACCACCAGTGAGTAGTTTTTACTTGGGTGGTGTATTGTTCTCATCACTGGATCACCGACATGCTAGCGGCAGTAGTAGTTGTCTGTGCGTGTGTGTGTGAGAGAGAGAGAGAGTGAGAATGTATGTGTCACACAAAGCGTTGCTGCAGTTGTTTTAGATACAGTCACCAGATAAAGAATTTGGGGGAATTTCCTGCTAAGTCATTTCAGTCGTTTCAAGAAATTACTTTATAACCATTTCCACAAATATGTCAACTTTATTACCTCAGCTTCTCTGGAATGAACTTTGATTGTAGCATACTGTGCTTTTAGAAACTTAGCAAATATTAAGCAAACTTTTAGATTCAACAGGCCTGGCTGAAGTCAAACCTGGCTATGTGCAATTAGCTACATTCAATCAATTACATTTCATTAATTGCTGTATTGAGTAATTAATAGAACAGTAAATCACAAAATCAGGGAAAATATTAGTGAGGATAGTCAAATCTACTTTATACTTTTATTTTTGCTGTTTGCTCAAACTACACTCTCTTCTGTTGGTTCAGCTTGTAGACTTGTTACACACATCTCATTTTTTTAGTTTCAGCATTTTATTTTAGATGGAAATGGTCCCAAAATAAGTAAAAAATAAAATCTCAAATTCTGCAGTAATTAGTCTTTATCTGATTTGAATATTCCTACTCAGACTGTTTTTGCTATAGGCTGCCATCAAAATAACAGTAAATTTAATTGACTATGGATTTGGGATACTCTGCTCACCGCTGATAATTTACAGTATATTTGTTTGTGTGTGTGTTTCAGTTGAGCTAAATCTGACGTTAGTCATTGCAGTAGGAGTGGGTGCTGCTCTCTTTCTGCTCTCCTGTTCTCTGGCCATTTGTCTTTGCTGCAGACGGGGCTGCTGCTCCAGTGAGTTCAGTCAAAAGTAAAAGTTTCGTACAAATGATACACAATTGAAAAACTTCTTGGTAAAATGTTCTTTTTGACATTTCTTAACAGAGGAAAAGAAAAAAGGAAAACAGAAAAGGTAGGCTTTTTGTGTGCTAGGAGTTGTGTACCTGCCTACCTAAGTCTGTCACAATATTAAAGACGTTATCAAAGGATTGAAAATAATCGCAAATCTTTTCACTGCTTTTTAGGAATATTACTAAACACAGAACCCCGACAGATGTAAGTGCTCAGTCTGTATTTTCTTAGTCAAAACCAATGACTGTATAAACCATAAAGGAATACTCCAGCATTTTCAACCTAAACTCCGTAGCATATGGTCGATGTTGGCTTTCTGTTCCATTTTTAAGCACAGAGCATAGTGTCAAAAAAATATTGTGGAAATGAGTTATATGCTTCTGGTGCTGCAGATGAAAAATGCTGGAGTATTCATTCCTGTTCAGAACTGTCCAGGCACTGAAATGAACACACCAACACACACATTATATACACTATATGAACACAAGGATTGTGACGTCTGACCATTACACCAACAGAGACTTTAATGAGATTGCTCTCAGAGGTCCCCCTTTGCAGTTATAATAGCTTCCACTCTTTTGGAAGGCTTCCCACAAGATGTTTCTGTAAAAAATGTGTGCCCTGAGGTCAGGGTCCGTTCTTCCACATTGAACTCTCCAACCTTGATTTGTGCACTGGGTCACAGTCATGCTGGGATAGAAAATGTTCTTCCCCAAACGATGTCCACATATTTGGAAGCATGGCCTTGTCCAAAATGTCATGGTATGCTGAAGCATTAAGGTTAAACCCTTCACTGGAAGTAAGGGGGCACCCGAATTCAATAATTAATAGGTATCCCAATACTTTTGTCCATATAGTGTATATATACACACACATTCAAGTAACTGGTTGCTTTATGGACATAAGAAAGGTATAGATTTAGTAATGCTGCCTCAGTGGCATTAAGTGAAATTTGTCTAATGGTAAAATGAGATTTTATTTTATTAACTGGCTTATAAACTCTAAAAAAGGATGTTCGCTACTTTTCACTGTTGATTGTGTCTTCCTTCTCTCTTCAGCCTAGACACTACAGGCACACTCGATCTTTCATGATTTGAAGATTTACATGGATAGCGTGAGCGAGCGTGCACACAAACACACACACACACACACAGGATGGATCCTGAAGCCCCAGCAGGCTGACTGCTGTGTCTTCTCCCTGCTTTAATTCTGCCTGCACTGAGGAAATATATCTAATATAATAAACATGACTTCCAGACGGGAACAGTCCAAAAGAAGTCAATGTGAAACACAACAGAAATGACTGTGGTCACAGGAGCAGGAGACTGTTACAGAAGCGCCCCCTGGTGGTGAAGATCCATCACATCATCATCACACTGTACCAGACACTGGTTAATAAAACTGACCCCCAGACGGCCACTACACACCTCTTGCACACCTGTAAAGTTTGTCTTATTACGGTTATTAATTTTCAATGATGTGCACAAGTTTTTCTATATTCACAGTCAGCTAAAGAGAAGCCTGACATTCAATACTGTTTCAAAGTGTTTGAAAATGGAAGTGAATAAGTGAAAATTTAATTCACACATGCTTGAATTACACACAGACACATTTTTCTTTAAATAAAATAAATAAAAAAATACACAAATTGCCGATTAAGTGATTTATTTATTTTCTTTAGTGATCAAGATGTCTAACAAACTTCACAAATGAGCATTCACTGTTTACAAGCCTGGAAAAAAGTAATGCATAAGCCTCACAGTTCCAGATTAAGAAAGGTGGAAATGAATCATAATCAGAAAATATTCTTGATCCTGGAGGAAACTGATTGTTACAACTGCAAAGACAAAGAGATGCAAAGACAAGAACAATAAAGTCTAAATAAATCCTCAATATGAAAAACACCACGCTATATACACAAACGCTGGGAAATAAATAATACAGATAAGTAACTTACAGTTAAGTGAATTACATTTATGGCATTTTAGTAGATGCTTTTATCCATAGCGACTTCCATTCCCTAACTACAGGGGACAGTCTCCCTGAAGCAACTGGGGTTTAGGGTCTTGCTCAGGAACACAGTGGTGATATGCTGAAGGCAGGACTTGAACCCATGACATATTGGTTCAGAGGCAAGTATCATACCCACTAGGCCACCACCATCAATTATTAATGACACAGACGATAGTTAGTAGAACGTTACTGCTGTAGTAGAGGTCAGTAATATTGACATAAGTAGTGATATTTCTCATAGTAGGACAGTTGCACATAAGATATTACTTAAGGAGAGAAAACATGACAGACCGTTTTGAGCCTAGTAGATTAATCTTTATAATCATTTACAGTTCCAATAAGCTATCAAAGCAGGGCAAGGCCAGAACATGTGAATCAAGTTAGCAGGGGCAGTGTGACATCTGTCACAGGTAGTGTCTAGGTTAGGGTAAAATTTAACTTATTTAACTGGAAAAATGGATTCTACGTAATACTTTAAATTGTACAATAATGAGTTTGGAACAAGAGGCACTGTTATTCACCCTTTGTTGAGCACAGTCCTAAATGTTATCCTCGATGTCATCCACTCCCATCTCATTTGACCATTTGCGCTAATCTTTGAGATTGTAGCTGTTTTAAGAGATTTTATATGTCAATTTATCATTTATAAGTCATGCAATCTCGAAATCAAGCCCCTCATATTAAAGGGTCTCTAGAATAATGTCTATACTTGACACGGAAGGTGTATTTGGGTTAATCATTTATAGTAAGTGTCACAGAAGGGAGGAGTGGTTGAGAAAGGTTGGAGACATGATGGACCTTGTGTTTTGAGACTTAGCTTTAAATCCCCTTCTTCACTGACCAACAAGCCTGGAAATAAATTATTTATATTAAGTGTCACAGCTCCAGCATGGTGAAAGGAGAGGGGGTGGCATTTAGAAAGGTTGGAATTACCTGTGGAATAAAGACATGACAGATCTTGTGTTTTGAGTTAGTTTGTTTTAAAACCCATTTCTTCACTGAACAACAAGCCTAGAAATAAATATTGTATAGTAAGTGTCACAGTTCCAGCGTGGTAAAGAGGGGGGTGGTTGAGAAAAGTTTGAATTACCTGTGAAATAAAGACATTAGAGGCCTTGTGCTTTGAGTTAGTTTGTTTCAAATACCTCTCTTCACTGACAACAGCCATTGTCCACTGCTAGGTTAGTATGTTTTAAATCCTTCTCTTCACTGACCAACACACCTGGTAGGTTAAAGAAAATAAAGAAATTGCCACAGTGCCACAGTTTTGGCATGGTAAAGATGGGTGGATGAGAAAGATTGGAATTACTTAAGGAATACAGACATGAGAGACCTTGTCTTTCGACTTAGTTTGTTTTAAATCCCTTTCTTGACCACAGCTACTATCCAGTGCTAAGTCGGTATTTTCCAGCTGGGACATGATGCTGGACTGTGTGAGGACAGCGAGGCCTCCTCCGCCTCCCCGCCCCCAGTGCAGGTCTGAGCGAAACCAGCATGAACATTTAGTGAAGTTAGCGCGCACTGGGCTAGCTGGCTCCAGCCCCACTATTCCAACCACTACTACAGCCTTCTGTACTCACTCACTTTTCCGAAAATACCAGGTATGTATACCCTTACTCTTGCTCTTTTGGAGGGGGCGTCTTTGAAGACATCGGGTTTGATTAAACTTCAGTTTTGTGAGGTTTATTTCGACCCTTCCCTCTTGAAGAAGCTACTCAGGCAGGCTAATGGCTCTCAGCGCCAGAGAGTGGCGGGACGAGCTAACAGTGCTAAAGGGGCCCGGCCCACGCGTTTTACGGGTGTTTTTAACCAGGTGAGCCTCTTAGATGGCTGAGGAATCTACCTCGTGTGTTGGAGAAGTTGAAACTGTTTTTCCAGAGAGGCTATTGTGTACAAATCCGAGCCGAAAGTGGAGAAAAACAACAGCGAGTTTGGGTCTCCTCTGCCGGGGCGGCTGCCCTGCAGGAGTGTCTGGTCTTTCTGTTTCTTCTCTAAGAAGATAAACAAAGACCAGGTGTTTCGGAGAAGCAAATTAGAGTTCAGAGATTAATCTACCTCACCATCAGTGTCGATTCCTCGCCAGTTTAAGGAAAATGGAGTGATTTTCTCATCCGTAAGCCCCCGCTTCGTTTCTCTCTTTCGGAAGTCTGACAGCTCCTCGACTCTCGCCAGGATTTCCGGCTGCTGTTACATTGCCCTTCTGTTGTTTTGTTTCCGTTTCTTCCATTTCCGTTTTAACTTTCTACAATCAAAAAGTGTGGCGAGCTTTTTCAAAAGTCTCTAAACTTTCCCGAAAAAGTGGCCGCTCGCCTCATTTTTACCTCTCATTATCACCACGAAACCCAAAACCATCCCAACATGGCACTTCTGTTCGCCCCGTCCTTCCTTCTCAGCCCAAAACAACTACAAGAAGGCGATTTTTGCACACTTTCCGACACGAACGACTAGATAAGGCCAAATATTAAAGCGTCTCTGCTCGATATGTCTTCTTTTTGTCATGCATACGGTAAAGGAGCCCCTTTGGGCCTGCTCACTCGCCAAGCCTCGGCCTTGCGCGAGAGTTTCCCCGCCTTCAGAGGTTTGTTTCTGCGGCTGACCGTTTCCCTCTTTATCGCCGCGTGAACGGACCAATGCAGACCAGTTTACAGACGATCATCATCATCTCACTTTCTTTTGGTTTTATTAAAAATAGTGTCGGTAGACGGTGTTTACAAAGTTCCCCCAAAAGTATAATTTAAACTTTACCCGCTAACCTGATAGATTTTTTTTAAAGAAAAGTTTTTTTTTTTTATTTAAAAAAGGGATTTTCATAATTTGCCTGTAATAATAATTTTTTTACAACTTTCATAATTTGCTTTCTACTACCCAGTGATTCAAATGTTATGGCTTGTTCCGTTTGCAGGTTTAAATTTCACTGACAAAATGTCAAAAAGTGAGACCGAAGAGCTGATTGAGATCGAAATTGATGGACATGAGAAACCAGAATGCTTAGAAGAAGGGTACTTTCTCTTATTTTCCTTCCCACTCTCTTATTTTTTTTTAACTGTGAACTTGATTTTAGAAGATTGTGTAACTCCTGTCCTGGGACTCATCAATGGTTGCTATGTTCTCCACTCTCAGCTCTGTCCTGTATGACCTCATTCTTCTATGTGTGTGTGGTTTCTGTTGGATCTGTAGGATCGAGGAACATACCATTACAGCAGCTGAACTGATCACACAGGACATTGATATTAATGAGCCAGTTGGCAACCTGAAGAAGCTGCTGGAACCACGTCTACAAATTGCTCTTGATGGATATGATATTTGTCTGCAGGACATCCAGGTAGTGTGTTATATATATATTCCTGGTGTATCTCTCTGATTCTGTGTGGGTGTTGTAAATGGTAGGTTGAACTCATCTTTGCATCCCCTCTGCAGCTGCACCCAGACCACAGCCTTTTTGACCAGGGTGTGAAAACAGATGGCACAGTCCAGCTCAGTGTTCAGATTGTCACCAGACCAGGTGTGTGTGTGTGTGTGTGTACTTTTCATACACATATACATGTGTTTGTATGTATGTGGGTGTGTCTATATATATATTTTAACTCCCATTTTTTTCTCCTTTTTTGTGACTCATGCAGAATAATTATGTTCCTAACTTTTAAAGGTTTCTTGCTATGTTTTAGGTGAAGAGAAATTGAATATTCTGGAGATAGTGAAGCCAGTGGAGACAGTAGAGGTGGTGATAGACCCAGATGCTGCTGTAGGAGAGGAGGCTCATCTTGTTGAGGATGGGCAGGTGATAGCAGTGGAGCGTGCAACAATTGCAGATGAAACCTCAGAACAGGTGACTCGATGGGCAGCCGCGCTGGAGGGATACCGTAAAGAGCAGGTCCGACTGAACATTCCTTATGGTGAGTGCCATTGTGAATCACCCATGCTTTACAATATTGTTATACTGTTTCACAAGTATTCATCCAGTAGGACAGCACTGCTCTGCACTTAAATCTTCATTGTGGCAGTGATGTAATGATACACATTTAATTTTACAGTATACATTGTAGTGACATACATATAT
>JBBJLS010000002.1:7092927-7104665 GCA_037577275.1 Bryconaethiops microstoma
TATATATATACACACACAGACACACACATACATACATACATACATACATACATACATACATATATCTGGTTAAAGCCTAATGAACACAAAGAAGTAATTTGTGTTATTAGTGTCGTGTGTGTTATTTAATGTGTGATATCTTGTATAGCATAAACTGTATTGGATTCACAGCGCATATTGCCATGGCAAAAATTGTTAATATGCCCATCTTAACACCCCTACATTAGTGATTGTATTCATTTTATGTTCAGGATAACCCATTTTGTATGCCAAGGGAAATGGTAGTCATTGTTTTTATAGTATCCCTGGCTCATAACTGTATAACTCTGTGACTGTGGCAGACCCAGTGCAGTGGTCCGCGGATCAGGTGATCCACTGGGCAGTATGGGTGATGAAAGAGTTTAACATTGAGGAGATGGAGGTGGGCGGCATCCACATTCCAGGTCGCCAGCTGTGTGCCTTCAGCCAGGACGAATTCCTCCAGAGGGTGCCTAATGGCGAGATCCTGTGGAGCCATCTCGAGCTCTTGCGCAAATGTGAGTATCTGAAAGAAATGTGGATAATGTGATTGTGTTTCATTTTTATGTAGCATAAGCTCAGTGCTAATTATATTTTCTTGTGTATGAAAACAATAATTTCCGTATGTGTATTTTCCCTGTTAATCAGTGATTTTATTATTTTTTTTGTATTCCTGTGTCATGGTGTGTTGCATGCTCTGTGCAGATGTTTTGGCAAGTCAGGAGCAGGGACAGGAAGCAACAGTCACAATTGACCAGCGTAAGTGTCTTAATTCAAAGACTCATTATTTCCCTGTGCTTAACAGATACATGACTCCTGTTTTTCAGTAATCCTTTACATATAGATTTTACATAAGTGTTATAGACGCTGGCCTTAGAGGTGGATTCCTCAAGTATTTCCATCACATTGAGACTCACTTTGATCATAAAAGTGAGTCTAACTAATCAACAATTGGTGAAATGGTACCAGGATGGGCATGGTACTATTTCTGAGTTTTCTGATCGAGTGTGCTCTTTGGCAGCTTGTGACATGCCTACAGCTTCTAAATCTTTATGCAGCCACCTAGAGCAATTCCTGATTGTGACTTTAAAGGAGAACAGGATCATACCTCTTCTGTATATGTAGCTGCAAGTTTTAACCATTGGCTTCTGTCATAATACAACAGGTTTTTTTCATGCCATGACCAACTACAGGGAAATGTGTTTAATTTATTGTCTGTAGTAACTGACTGCATGCTGCAAATTCATCAGATACAAATTTGATTGAAAAACAATGTAGTATTCATGATGGTACGTAGTATGTTACATCATTACGAGAAGTCAAGGCTCACAGGAGTGACAGAGTTAGGTCTATGACTTTTTTTCCTACAGTGATTCACACATGTTGTTGCAACAGATAAGTTGATGCCTAATTTCCTTTTTTTGTCTTGCTTATGGCTTTCTTTTTGGTTTCCAGCTGTGCAGATTATCCCTGCTCCAGTGCAACAGTCTACACCCACAGCCATAAAGGTGCAGAAGCATAACAAAATTCCCAGAGCTCCTCGCATCTCAGGAGAGGAGCGCAGTTCCCCAGGCAACCGCACAGGTAAACACCACAGAAGGAAACTCACTGTTTGCCCCTGGTAAAAAAGGTTTTTGCATATTGTCATTGCTGAAACATGACATTATATCTTCAGTTTTTCATATTTTTACATAATTTGACAATTCCTGCTTTCACATTGCGATTAAAATTTCTTAGAAACTGACAAATATAAATTCTTTTTATTAACATCCTCTTTTAAAATAATATCCTTTCATAATATTTTTTTTCTTTTTATGAGATGTTATACTTCTGGAAATACAAGGTTTTTGTCAGACAACGACAATATGAATCAGAGTCATAATATTTATTGATCCTGAAAGTAATTGCTTATGCTTCGACTGTACAGACACACACAGACGCAAAGACAAGAAAAATATAAAAATATAAAATCAAGTATACAGAACATTATCTGAAAATCCTCTGAATACCCCCTCTCAGGTAATAATGGACAGATCCAGCTGTGGCAGTTCTTGCTCGAGCTACTGACTGATAAGGATGCGAGGGACTGTATCTCCTGGGTGGGAGAGGAGGGTGAATTCAAACTCAACCAGCCTGAGCTAGTGGCTCAGAAATGGGGCCAGCGCAAGAACAAGCCCACCATGAACTACGAGAAGCTCAGCAGAGCCCTCAGGTTTGTCCCCATGCATGCTTGTATAGTTGTATAAGAAAGCAGGGGCAATGTTGTGCAGTTTACAGCTTTGAGTTTGATATAATCACATTACTTTGTCACAATGTTGTACATTTTAGATGTAAGTTGTATCAGCAGTCTTTGTTAAAGTGCATAATTGTTGTCAGTCCTCTGTGACAGTTCATGTGCTGTGACTATTTTATGAAATGGTCAATAAATAGATGCAAGCAGTTTTGTGCAAATTTTTTTTGCCTGACCAATCTGGTATTCATCTATAACTCAGCGTAGAGACCCTTTCTTTTCCACAGATACTACTACGATGGCGACATGATCAGCAAAGTGCAGGGCAAGCGCTTTGTCTACAAGTTTGTATGTGACCTGAGGACTCTAATCGGCTACAGTGCCGCTGAACTCAACAACCTGGTGACAGAGTGCGAGCAGAAGAAACTAGCACGGGTGCAGCTGCATGGGATCGCCCAGCCCGTCAACACTGTCACCCTGGCGACGGCTACAGGGCAACCCGTCACCACGGTCACCCTGGCTGCTGCTGCACTGGAGAAGGACAGCTGAGTGGGACGAGCTGGGTTACTCTAAGCCTGGGAGAAGAGGAGAGGCAAAGGAAGGGATTTTGGGCAGGGCAAGCAGGCTTTTGAGCAGGTGTGTGTATGTGTTTTAAGAGTGTGTGAGTATGTATATACATGAATGAATGAGTGAATGTTGAAGGACAATATAGCAGGTCCTATGAGAGGGAGAGGTAATTACAACGATCAATGACCTTGTATGGGCTTTGAGTTTTTGTATGCTTCTTCTCTGACTGCAGGGTAGCTTTGGCTGCATTTCCATTGTATATATTCTATGTTTTTGATAGCCATGAGGGCAGCGTATTTTGATATTTTCCATTTGTAAAGGATCTGTTCTTTTTTATTTTGAGGTTCTGATTCCCTCGCGGTGAGGTACTTTTAGCTGTCCACCAGGGGGTAATAAAGAGACAGTTGATTTTTGAACATCTGAATCTAGTCTGTGCTTATTGGAATTCTCTCTCTCTCTCTCTCTCTCTCTCACACACTTTTTCTCACTCTGAACTTCAAACACCACAATACCACAGAACTGTATGTACATTCAAAACTTTATTAATGGGATACAGTGTAGAAAGCCTTTCCCCAGTCTAAGCCAATGATTTGGATTGATATACATGGGAGAAAATACACAGAAAGGACATATTGAGGAAAAATCCTTCTCTTTCTTCACTGCTCTGTACTGACCACAGACACTCATCTCAGAGTATCCTTGCATAATCCCAACACCTGATTTAAGTGCTTTTGTCTACAAACGGAGGGAATGAGTGGCGTGTCCTTGCTGTGCTGTGAAATTCCACAGTGTTCGTCACATTCACTTCGGTTGAAAATCTTGTGGATTGCCTTCTAGTACTACCCTAATTTTTTAGCTTCATTTTCACTCCGTCCTTGGGTCGTTTTTTCACTCTGCTTTCTAAAAGAGCCTCAACTAGCATGAAGACTCTAAACACATGTTAAGTACTATAAAAGGAAGGGCATGGCTGTAGTGCATCTGGTGGGTTGTGTTAATCAGAGAATTACAGTATGGAGCTGCATGCCAGATATCCATGCTACCTCAATTAACACCTTAAACCAGGGGTCACCAGTTTTCTCAACAAAGAGCTGACATGGCTGCAGACTTTTTATTCCAGTCAGGAAGGAGCACACTTGATTCAAATCGTTAAATAAGTTGACGTCAATCTTCAAAAACTCGATTAATTTTCATTAACATCTGCAGACATACCAGGTCTTTGCAGACATTTTTGGAGACCATGCCCTGAACCACTTCTGTTGCTCTTCCTAAACTTCCTAAATGAGCACCTGCCTGCATGGCACTAGGAGATATACAATAAATTAAGGATAATCAGTGGAAAGGGGAGAAAAGGTGAAGAGTTTCTGTCCCATTTAGTGTTTGTGAATATCACAGACACACAGGAATGCAAATGGGAAACTGGAGCTTTAATTATTAATCCGAAATGGTGGATATTTAAGCAATAAACTTCCACTATTTTCCTTCTCATAACTCGGAATAAAGCTGAACAGGGCCAGCAGGTGAGGCTGCTGGTAAAGACAAAACACAGAGTGCATAGAACGTCAACAGAACACATGGACTTATATTACACTTCATTATCATATTACATACAGCTTCTCAGCCCCATGCAGCCGTGGGTTTGTGTGTGCGTGTTGTGGCGTAGTCTAAAAGAAAAAAAAAGAAAAAAAAAACCAAACCAAACAAAAACGCTGACTTCATTTAAAGCATGTCTTTTGTGACAACAAAGCTTTGAACAGATTTTGGATTTCTTCTATTCTTTAAAATTACGTGATCACGAGAAAACACTAAAATGTACAATCCTGCTAAAAGTTCTACATGAGAGAGGCCGATGCCCACACGTGGACAAACCTCTCGGTCATAACTGCCATGCACTAAATAGGTACAGCTATTTTCTGCCTTATTTCAATACATAATTACACACAAAATAAAAAACAAACATTCATTTTCATTATCTCCTTAAGTTTATATTTATATATATATATATATTTATATATGTATTTTTAATCACTTTTTTCTTTAAATATTTATTTTTTTTCTGGAAAAACAGAGCTGCAAGGACAGATTGGTCCTGAAATGGAAAAGCTCAAATGAGTACATTATTCTGCTTCTGGCCATCTTTTGTGGTTGGAGTCTCACAGACTCGAGCCCAGCACAGCTGTCATCTGAACACCCAGGAAAAAGACAGGATGAGGAAGGGAGGAGAAAGGTCGGATATGACTTTAAGGGCAGGAGAAGAAAAAAAGCATGGACAGGGCTGGAGTTGGAGAGGACAGGCGGAATGACTGAGTGGACAGGCGAGTCTGAAACTAAGAAAAGAGAGACAGGTTGAGTTTGGCCCAAGGTACTGCCAGTGCTGCTGATTGACAGGTACAGGAGTTAGCTGGGTTAGCGCCAAGACAGACAGACAGACAAGACAAACATATGGTGTATGGCTGGACATCGACGAAGCATCGCTTTTGCTGTGCAAAACAAAGTGAACGCTTATCTGTGATTAGATGAAATGGTCAGGTGATAGAAGCCACTCTCATCTTCATGGCAACAGAGCTCTCCCCTGGTGAAGATGAAGGGTGAGCCTGTGTTCTCTGTCCTGATGTAGTGAGGTGAATGGGAGGGGTGTGGGGTGATAGAGTTTCTCTTTAATTCTGCATCTGCTCGAAGAACTTGTAGGTGGGGTTCTCATAACCATTCTGCTGCATCTTAGTGAGGTGGCGTTCTTCTGGGGTCACTGCTGCGTCGACCTGAACACCAAAAGGCAAGCGGTGAGTCACAGTTCTGACTTCACATTTCACTCAACTGCACTATAACAACACAAACAAAAGCTTCAGCGCACACACCTCTATGACTCCATGGTGAATGGATGTATACTGCTTCTTCCTCAGCATTATCAGGGTGATGACGATGACAGTTGCTATGACAATACCTCCCACCATTAGACCAATGATAGCTCCCTTATTGGAACCTACATCTTCTGCGAAGAACACCTGAACGAACAGAATGTCTGTTAATCACCCAGTCCTGCAAATTCATCATACTGATACTGACACTGACACCGAAAAAAGACTTGTATGCATTTTGGAAAAAATGTATGCATGCCTTTACATTTGTCATTTGTATGGTGTGCGACTGCACCAAAGGTAAAGTGTGTATAGTGTGTTCATACCAATTTCTGGTGGTGTACTTCATATCCAGCACTGTGCCTCTCTTCAGTGTCCATTCGCACTTCCGGCATCTCTTCTGGCTTCAAACCAGATGCTACACACACACACACACACACACACACACACACACACACACACACACACACACACACACACACACACACACACACACAGTTAAACCTTTAAAACCTAGGCTTCTTATTATTTAACTTAAAATACATACATTTCTAAAAATGCATTTTAATATTTATAAGAGTGAAAAGCCAAAGTGTGGGACTACATACTGTCATATGCAATAGTTCATGGAATTCCTGGTTAAACTACATTTTGTTTATCTTTGCAAGTAATTGTAAGTCCTTTTTTCAATTTTTGTGCACTTTTACAGTTTACTGACTTGTATTAGAAACTGAAAAAATGTGGCCTATGAAAAAATACAGTTATACTTAATATTTTCCCAATATTTAAAAATCAGCAATACAAATTTAAAATCATGTGCTATTTTTGTTGTTCTGTAGAGAGTGTGTTAACGTTTTAAAATCTTAAAATATCTGTCATGTCAAGTAGTGTTGTTGAGTGTGTGGTCGTTAGTAACCGTGGCAACCTAGAGTGTAGGAGGAGCTTGGTAGTCATCAGAGGGGGTGTCTAGTGTTACTAATGAGTTAAGAGTCGGTGTCATGTGATTGGGTGTCTGCGTGAGTGTGTGCGTATTTAGATCCCAGCTGATCCAGGCAATCTTTGCGTGGTCACCCTAGCAGTACTGTGCTGGTTCTAGGGTGTGTAGGTGCATGGACAGAAAGGTGCCTGAATGATCTGCTTGCAAGAACCAAGGAGAAGTTCCTTCAAGAAGCCGCGGGTGGACAGGCTTGATCTCCGGATTGATTACTCAGTGGCAGTGAGTGTTCAAGTTGGGCCGTGTCCTCTAACGAGAGCTAGTGTTCTAGCCTCTGTTCTCCCTTGTGTTACAGGCAGGGCTGTAAGAGAAGCTGCAGCGCAGCGAGTGACATCCACCAGGGTTGGAGAGAGAACTACTGAGCCTCTGAATTCAGAGAGAGAAACGGGGCTGACTACCAGTGAGAGTTCCTCGGAGTGAAGGTCCTCCGAGATTGGGACTTTGTGCTTTGTTGGAGTTATAGTGTGTGAATGTGTGCGCCAGCCTGGCGTACTACGAGAAAACCTTATTAAAACCTCCTTTCTGTTCCCTATCTGGTCTCTGCGTGTGCGTCCTTCCTCACAGTCAGCATGACAATATCATTTAAAAAACAAAACATTGACTGGGGTTTGCATATGACTACATGGACCCTTAAGTTCAAATGGTTTGTTAAAAGCAGTAGATAATGCTGTTACAGAGATAGAAATATTAATAATGGTTAAAAAAACATAGATCAAATGATATCAGTAGCTGAGTAACTGAAATCAACACAGGCACGCACCAGGTCGTGTAGGCAGTCCCCTGTCTGGAGATGGACGGGCATCTACGGGTTCAACTGAGAACACCAAAACAAACACGACAAGCTTACACATGTTTCCACAAACCTGTGACGCTCCTACTGGCTCAACTGCTGCTTCTGTGTGGGTACAGTGATTTACAATCTAGAGTGATGGTTGTTTTGCTGGTGCTGTGTGCTATGTGTGATATGAAGCCCTTTAGCTCTTGCTGCTGTTATGCAACTGCCTTCACTGTGGCTCTGCTGCTGTGTGATCGGTACCGTGGTTGTCAGTGTTGGCCTGATTGAAGCTTTCAGGGTGAATGAAGCCCAGGCCATCCTGCTCCGGTGGTAGTGCGTCGAGAGGGGGGGTGCTGTCCGGCAGGTCTGGCATCAGGGCATCATTACCATAACTCACTCTCATGTCCGTCTGCAGAGAGGACAGTTGTTGTGCGGCCTCTGCCTGGACTCGCTGCACCAGCACAACTAGAGGAACAAGGAGAGATTTAAAGATTTAGCACACTGATGCTACTGCCAATGCTAAACTGGGCTGAAGTAATTGAAACTTGTGGTTTTTCATTTTTTCAGATATAGAATACAATTGAAGAGCAAATTTCCAAAACTCATTCAGTCCATTTTTTGATGATTTTTTAGGTAACACTACTATTGGCATATTTTTACATGACCTCTTTATGTACAATAGTACAACCTAACAAAACTCAGTCCTTGCATAATACACAGTACAAGATTAGGTGAATTTCCAAAACTCACTCAGTCCGCTCACACAGTCGCGAGTGCTACTTACTTACTGGTAGACAGAAGTATGTTTACCATTTTTATGCAGTTAGCTGTCACTGACTCTATGCTGTGTCATGTAGTAGGATATAAATATTAAACTTGTACATAATTTTGTAAAATTGAAATGTATTTCCTGTAAGAACTGCTTTCCAATTGGTAAAACAAGTAAAACGCGATTTTCCGGAAAAAAAAAAAAGAAAAAAAAACCTTTTGGAAATTTGCTCTTCAACTAACCAAATCAATAAATCAACTTGTACTTATAGTCAAGGCCAAAATTATTGGAATTTTTCCAGAAAATTTCTCCCAGAAGACTATTGCAATTACAAATGTTACGGTATACAATTCCTTTATATACGGTATATATTCCTTTATATACGGTATATATTCCTTAAAGTTTGACATAATTTCACACATAAGTCAAAAAATGGGCCAGACAAAATTATTGGCACCTTTTCAAAATTGTGTGTAAATCGTTTAATTTCAAGCATGTGATCCTTGAAATTAAACAAGTGCTGGCAATATAGCAGTCACACCTGAAGTTAAAATGGAGAAAAGTTGACTCAACCTTTCTGTTGTGTGTCTGTTTGTGCAACACTAAGTGTGGAGAACAGAAAGAAGGGCAGGGAATTGTCTTGAGAACAAAGGAGTTGAGAACAAAAACTGTGGAAAAATCAACAATCTCAAGGCTACCAGTCCATCTCCAGAGATCTTCATGTTCCTTTGTCCACTGTGCGCAACACAATCAAGAAGTTTATATCACAAAGCACTGTAGCTAATCTCCCTGGATGTGGATGGAAGAGAGAAACTGATAAAAGAGCTCAGGGTAGTCCGAATAGTGGATAAACAGCCCCAATCAACTTCAAAACAAATTCAAGCTGTTCTGCAGACTCAGGCTGCAACAGTGTCAGCTGAAACTATGTATCGACATCTGAACGAAATAAAACACTATGGCAGGAGACCCAGGTGGACCCCACTGCCAACACAGAAACATAAAAAAGCCAGACTGGAGTTTGCCAAAATGCACTTGTGAACGTCTTGTGGACAGATGAGACAAAGGTAAAGCACATCATTCTACTGTTTACAGAAAACAGAATGAGGCCTACAAAGAAAACATGGTACCTACAGTCAAACATGTTGGAGGTACAGTGATGTTTGGGAATGTTTTGCTGCCTCTGGCACTGGGTGTCTTGACCGTGTGCAAGGCATCATGAAATCTGAAGACTACCAAAATATTTTGGGGCACGATATAGGGCCCAGTATTAGAAAGCTGCGTCTGCGTCAGAGGTCATAGTTGTTCCAGCAGGACAATGACCCCAAACATACCTTTAAAAGCACCCAGAAATGGTTAAACACACAGCGCTGGAGAGTTCTGTAGTGGCCAGCAATGAGTCGATTGAACACTTATGGAGAGATCTGAAAATTGCTGTTGGGAGAAGGCACCCTTCAAATCTGAGAGAACTTGAACAGTTTGTAAAAGAAGAGTGGTCGAAAATACCAGATGAGAGGTGTAAAAAGCTTGTTGATGGTTATAGGAAGCGATTTGTTTCAGTTATTTTTTCCAAAGGGTGTGCAACCAAATATTATGTTGAGGGTGCCAATAATTTTGTCCAGCCCATTTTTTGAGTTTTGTGTGAAATGATGTAAAATGTGGCTTTTTTCTTTGCTTTTTTGTTTTGATCCAATGCACATAAAGGAAATAAACACATGTACACCAAAACATTTGTAATTGCAATAGTCTTCTGGGAGAAATGGTACATTTTCTGGAAAAATTCCAAAGGTGCCGATAATTTTGGCCATGACTGTATATAGCACCTTTCAAACAACAATTATAACTGAAGAGTTTGATTCCAAAACGCACTGTAGACCACTTTCATGAATCATTGATTTCTTGATAGATGATGCTGGGAGAGGGCTTTTAATGTATAAAAATTATCAGTGGTAAATTATTATTAATACCACCTTTATTTCAGGAATATAAGTATGTTTATTAGAGAAATAAAAAAATTTAATTACATTACAGCTGTTATTCTTTTCAAAATCCTCACAAAAACAAATTTGTTACAGATATACAATATGGATTTTGGAACACAACCCTGTTTAGAAAAACAACCAGAAAAAATGGACTCATAAGAAAACAAACAATTTGAAATATTGGTTCAAACAAAATGTGAAATAAAAGGGATGTTATTATAATGTAAAGCTATTATAAACAAATAAAAAATAGATTATAAATGAAAAAGAATGAAATAAATACATTACATTCACTACTTGCTTCTGCACGACTCAACTAAGGGACTTAATGAACTCCCAAGTAGACATGTGGCACTCACCCACTTGGTCCTGGATTTCATTGGCCACTCGGGGAACCTTGTAGAGGTAGCCAAGACTTTCATTCAGACGCTCCTCAATCACTCGCAGGTGGGTCAGCATCTGTGTTCAACAGGTTAAGTCAATTTCTCTTACAATGCAGCCATTATCATCTTACGGGCTTGCTGAGTGATGG
Source organism: Bryconaethiops microstoma (assembly GCA_037577275.1). Lineage (NCBI taxonomy): Eukaryota > Metazoa > Chordata > Actinopteri > Characiformes > Alestidae > Bryconaethiops > Bryconaethiops microstoma. Next base: position 7,103,644 of record JBBJLS010000002.1, read on the forward strand.
AAGAGTGATAAGGATACCTGGGGTCGAATTTGAGCAGCTTTCTTTGGGTCCACCATGCGCACATGCTCGAAGTGTTTGAGGGCGTGCTGCCTGTCTTTCTGCTCAGCACGCACGTACTTCTTAAGCAGGCTGAGCACCTGACGAGGCTGCGGGACACGGAGAGAGACGTTTTACTCTGTTAGCCAAGTGTGTGAGGCAGACAAATTAGCAAGTAGAATTCATCAGAAGTAAGTATGTTGTGATTATGTGCAATTTACACATAATATTATTACCAGGTGAAATGTGCAATTTATAAATGTGAAATTTATAATGTGAAATTTTTCTGGTGCATTATTACTGTTTTTGTCAATGCCGGTCACTCCATTGTGTACCTGTGTATTTATATATCAACAGTGTTCTTACATATATTTATATATCCACTCCGTACATATATATACAAACATATACTCACTGTGTACATACATACATACATATACTCATCTTACATATACATATATTTTTCAATACACATCCATATTTATACTTCTAGATTGCATAGTGTACTTTTTATACTGTACGGTATAGTTTTAAATCTTTTTTTTAATTTTTTTTTTTCATTTTTGCTGCTCTTACCTTTGTACTGTCCACTTTCTGCCGTCACAATGCAAATTTCCCACTTGTGGGACTAACAAAGGTTTATCTTATCTTATCTTATTTTATCATTCCTCTGTAGGTTAGAATGTGTGTGAAGCGGGCTGCTTAAAACTCCTCGATGTGTGCTTATGTGTGTTTGTTTGTGTTTGTACCCGGGGCTGATCAGCCTGCAGGGCAGTGAGATAGCTGTCCAGTGCCAGGCGACGGCGGTCATTAAGTAGAGCTTCCACTCGAGCCATGTGAGTCTCCACCAGCTGCTGCCTCTCACTGGCAGCCTCCTGCTCCAGTGCCTCCACCTTCTCCTGGAAATGCTACACACACACACACACAAACACACACACACACACACACACACACACACACACACACACACACACACACACACACAC
>JBBJLS010000002.1:7104765-7118130 GCA_037577275.1 Bryconaethiops microstoma
ACACACACACACACACACACACACACACACACACACACACACACACACACACACACACACACACACACAGGGCCACAAAGCTCACACTTAAACCCTTTAAACACAATAAAAGCCTTTATGTTGATCTCAGTGCTGTCAGCCTGCACTGACTACACTAATATTAAGCCCAGTGATAAACCTCAGTATTTACACATTCCAAATTAACTGCCTTTACACAAGGAGCATCTCAGCCCATACAATAACAGTAATCGCTCTGCAGTGCCATTAAATGGCAGTAAATACTGGAAAATTAGGTATTCATTAGTATGTCAATAAGCAGGCACATTTGTACTGAGGCCACCATTACCTGAATAACAGCCTTCTTATCAGCCCGAGGAAGATTCTTAGCCTGTCTCTCGGCCTCCTCCCACTCCCTCATCACCTAAAAGAGCATGAAATGACTGTAGTCAGAGAATTAACATTATCTGACTACAGCATTGGTTATTTCAGGGGTAATGAACTGCAGTACTGGAGGGCTGCAGTGTGGTGATTCAGACTCAGTGCTAAAACATTGTAACCTAATGGAATCTAATTTCAGTGATGGCAGTGATACAATCTGCCTTTAGGAAAGTTTAGTTTTAAAGGCAATGTGAAGAACTGATATCACACATATAACCATACCTGTTAATAATGTATAAACTCTAACTCGCCTGTTTTTACTCTTGCTATCATTAAAACACAAATGATGCATCTGCAACACCCACACATGCCACAGTGGCCTGATTTCTTTGTTTGTGCTGCAATCATAAAAACTTCCCGTTGCAAGGAATATATAAATTACATCAGGTGAGTTTAAACAAGGAAATCAACAAATAGCCTTATGATGATGACACTTTAGCTGACAACTGTGATGAGCAATTTAACTTTTTTGTTCATTTAATGTAACTGTTAAAGTATAAGGATGAGAACAGCTACATTTGCTGAAATGAGCTTTACTTGTTAATGTTTAGTTACACAGCTGCTCATGTGCGGTCAATGGCTTACATTTTTCTCTTGAGACAATGTGGAAACACTTGCCGTGCAAGCGTATATAAGATAAAACTGACAACTAAACAAATAAACAAACATTGCCTTGAATGTGTTCTAACACACAATTAAAACTTTTTTTAGTCAAAAGTGTAATTCGTCCCAACACTGCTTTCTTTTCTTTTATATTTCAACACTGTTGGACTGAATTAATTTAAGTTAATGTAAACGGATTTTAAGTTTTTAATATGAAGCATTTTTACGAGTCCTTTCATTACGAAATTTTAACAGATGGTGTTTTCAAATAATGTAAAAAAAAGTGAAATTCACAAAAACAAAGGCTTTGTTCAGACAGTGAGAATTTATTTGTCCCAATTGATTAAAATGCATTAATTTCACATTCTGCGTGTTGTGACATAACATGATTGTGAAACCCTAATGACAGTGGAAAGTCGCCGTCAGCTAAAATAACTGTATTCAGACGATTATGTAATAACTGTGTCATGCCTATCTGAGAGCTGGGCTGGACTCTGACCGTCCAGCACTGCAAATGAGAACCCTGGCTCTGCATCAATCTTCTTCTTCTGGTTTACTCACCTCTGACATCCTCTCCCTGTGTGTAGCCTCCAGGCGTTCTTTGGCCTTTTGGAAGTGAGCATGTTCGTTAACATCTCCTGGAGCCTCCAGGTAGCGGCCCACCGCATCAGGAGGACTGGGGGCCACAGTGGGCACTGGAGGAGGGTGAGAAACCACAGCAGGAATGGAGAGGAAGCATGAAAAAGAACACAGTGTTAACCTCTTTATCCTCAGAGACATGCTGAAGCAATTTTGAAACAAATTAATTCCAAAAGCGAAAAAAGAGAACACTGGTTAGTACATCAGAAGCAGTTTTTCTGGAAACGTTTCTGCAGAAGAAGAGACAGTAAGGCAAGTGGGACGTTCAGAAAAACAGCATGGTGTTAACTTCCAATGTGCACTACTGTAAGTACTTCACAGATGCAGAGAGGTCTGAAGAAGGGAGGGGTAGCAGCAAGGACACGAAAAATAGGAAGTGTTCAGGGTGCCGCCACAACCCTCAGATTTCAGGGATGCTTAATTGCAACTACTGAAATATCATTTTAAATTGAAAAAGAAATGGAACTTGATGTGCTCACTGGTGTGAGAGTAGAAAAGATGTATGTGCGATTGTTGTAGGGTGGAATTTGTCATTTTATTTATATATTCTACACATTTGTATTGTAAACTATCCAAGCCAACAAAGCAAAAAAGCACATCAGTGTATATCACCCACATAACCCCTCCAACACCCTCCTTTTGTGTCTCACTGAATAAGAAGAATATTACAGTTCCACAGTGGAGTGCACTAGAGTTGGCCAATATTCATTTTTCAAACTCACCCACAGGTCTTTATATAATATTCTACGTATTATTTGTGTCTAACAAAAGGAGGTAACAATAACAAATGTGTTGCTTCTGCAAAAATCCCATTTTCATACAATAGCATGTCAGATTTCCCTGCAGCATCCAGCAGAACTCAAAATTGCTGAGCATAAAGTTTCTTAGTTAGAAAATTCCTCCACTATGTGGAAAGCAAAATACTAATTAATTTCATTTTCAAGATGTCTTGATTGAATTTGCATATTCCTTAAATCTCATCTTTGTACTTCATGCTTTTTGCAAATTCTCCAGACAGCTTCTTTTGTATTAAACATGCACATACAACTGACCTGCCCAGGCTTATCACACGAATGCATTCTTTGGTAGCTATGTTAGATAAGCTGTGACTCATATTCAACCGAAGGAGAAACTGCACTACGACTGCATGATACTGACAAAATAGTAGTATGGTGATTATATTGCTACATATTGGGATTCAATGCCTTCCAATATATTAAAGGCCTGTATCCGACGGGTGCAGATGTCATCATTTGTGTGTGAATACTGCAAAACATATATATATATATAAAAAAAAACATTTCAAAATATTCATCCCACCATCAATACAGTCCATATATGGGAACTAATAGGCAAAAACAATTTTTATTAAATCATATTTTTGTGATGTCACAGAACCACTTTTGCATCTCCTTATTCAGCCAACAGCAGTTTAGCTTAGGAATGTTTCCCATGCTGCCTTTTAAATCAGCTGTAAAACAGGGCTGTCAATTATAAGGGATCATTTACATATATAAGTCTTACAAGCACAGGAACAAAACAGCCTGTTTAATTATATTTATATAATTAAATAAAGGTTGGAAAATGGCCATGACAGAATGAATTATGATGTATTAAGAAGTATAATTTTAGCACAAAAAAAAAATGTAGAATATGCGGCCTTCATAACAGCCTGTTGAATGAGTGCCTTTGATGGTTGAAGGCCACCCAAAATTATTTACTTTTGTTGGATTGAGGAATGTCTCAGCTCCTTAGCTGGAGCTGTGATCGGTCACCCAGCGACTGCTTAAAGGCTCATTTGCATATTGCTTTATTCGGTGATACCAGTATTGCGGAGACCAATATAAATTAGATGTCAATATTTATTTCAGATAATATATATGTTGTACGTGTGTAGAGGCCACACTGATGTAGGGTTCTGTCATGAAATCAAGGTCTTTATGGATAAACAACCGATTAAATGCTAAGTAGGAAGCTTATCTACGTTAATAAAGTCAATCTATTAGGTGACATTCGAAGACAGGGACAAATGAGGCTTAGCTAGTAATGCGAAAACTACTGCATCTGGTGAACTTTCTGCTTAGTTTAAAAATCCTTGATTTCATAATATGTCACTCACAAAGAACAATTCACTTGCGATTAATGAAACCGACTGATTAGGATTTGTTAGTGGTCTAGCCTGCCAGCATAAACAGTGCATTTGTGGGTGGACAGGACACGGATAGGTCAGCTAAATGGCCAATAAGCTGTCATAAAGCCAAAATAATATCACTAGTCAGGACTGTTGACATCAAGAACAGCAATATCACCAAATTGTTTCAGCCTACTGTGGACTTTGCCCTGCGGCGGGTCAGCTTGTGTGTGGCGGGTGTATGGCAGGTGTGCTCAGAGAAGCTGCAGGAACAGTGTGGTCTCAGTCTCCCACAGTGACCAGCTTTCTGCTTAATCGTGCGGAAACCACTGAGCTGCAGGTCACTGCCACAGACCGGTCTGACCAGCCACCCACACCTGGGCTCCACTTTACCCCCCCAGGAAGCAACGCGACAGAGAAAAAGACAGCTACTGTAACGCAGACACAGTGCAGACTTCAGCAGGTTAGAATATGAACTCGATCAACTCAGTCGCAATTATGTATTAATGTTCCTTTATATACAATAAAATAAAAGCATACTTATTGTTCAAAACCTAATGTTTTGAACAATAACACAGTGCTAAATTCTAATGGAGCTTTCTTTTAGAGTTCATGTTATTTACTGACTATAAGGGTACATTTACAACAGCAGACCTAATGTTTTACATTTCTGAATTTCTGCTGTTAAGTAGAATTTGACTTAAACAAGACCCAACTTGAGATCTTGTCTGACAAATGGCAGATAAATTAGTCAGTAAAACAATGTTACAGTGTATCTGATTTAAGCAGGATTCATTTTCTGTCTGAACAACAGAAAGCGACATGAAATCAGACTGTAGGTCTGATCATCTGTAGGTAGTTTCAAACTGGATTTCTGAACACTAGGCTGACATTGACCAGTCAGATGTGATGACAATCTGTCCATATAAATCAGATTTGGTCTATTGTAACATGAAATCTAAACACTCTACAACAGTCTAAAGTAAAAAAAAAAAGTAAAAAAATCTAGTCTACAGTCTACTATTTGTTTTAAAAAACAAATCTGATTTGCCCTGAAGTAAACAATAAATATTAAGTAAACAGAGCCTTAAACTACTGGACTGTGGTAAATTAAATACCATATAAAATTTGGTAAAATTGAGCAAATTTAAAAAAAAATCAGTTTAAAATGAAATTATCAGCTACTTGATTTGTTATCTAAAATTGGTATAGGTAATGAATTTTTAATATAGGTCAGGCCCTACATCACACATCACACACAGCAGTGTAAAAACTCTTATAAGGACACACACACGCACACTCTTCAAAATAGGTCAGATTTCTCAATCTACAGAGAAGCAGAGGGTTTAGGCAACATTCCAAAGCGAGTGAGTGTTAAACAGGAGTTGGAGGGTATCTCCAAATGGCCACCTCACAGGGACCTGTAATCCATGCACACTAATGCAGCCAGCCATCTGCTGAGGCCTTGATAGCGCAACAGAGTGGCAGAGAGAGAGAGAGAGAGAGAGAGCGAGCGAGACACAGTGCGAGTTAACAGAGAGAAGGACTCTCTTTCCTATACAGGGCAGGTTCTCCGGCTCTGGACTTACACACACTGCTGCTGCACACAGCCATGCAGTACTCCTCAGACTCAAAGTTATTGCGGTTGCCTCCGCAGCCCCCAAAGGTGAAGGGGGCACAGCGGCCCGTCTCCGCCACAAAATACCAGCGGGACAGCAGGGCGCGACATGGGCCCCTCCGCGCTGGGGCCCAGCACACAGCTGACGAAAAAAGATATTCAGTGTCACACATGCACAAATGCATACACACACACACACACACACACCCACCCACACATACACCCACTCACAACTATGCGCTGTAGTCAAGAGCATGACCCTACAGACCCAGAACCAGTTCGAGAACAGACCCCCAGCTACCAAGCCTGAACAAACTGACTGTTTTTATTGATTCAATTATTCTATTTATGATATGTTTGTTAAAGGATCAGTTTGGTAAAAAAGTAAAAAAACTAAAAACTGTTCTCCTCATCTCTAGCTCTAGTGTGATCAATCAATGCATATTTGAAATTTGCTTCTGAGAAGTTATAGAAGTGTTTAGCCAACTTGTTAACACTGTGCAAGACAACCAAATGACTAAACCATCACATACTGGCCAAGACAAAAAGAAATCTCATATCAGACTTGCTGATGTGTGTTTTGACGCAGTATGACATTCTGTTCAGGAATTTTTTTTTTTTTTTTTGAACAGGCAGCCGAAAGGTGGGGCTAGAAATAAAAGTATTGTAGCTCAGTTGATTCTAAAAAAGGATACAGGGCAAAAACAGTATGAGCAGCTTCCAAAAATAAACACATCTCTTGGCTGACATGCTTTATTCAGATGGCAAGTAAGAAATAAATCATAAGTTGTAGCTGGCTTTAATTATGGCATTTCAGCCTCAATTTAAACATTCTTTAGGCACTTTCCATAGCTATACAGGAACCCTACTGTACCTAAACCGTACTGCGATGGCATGGAAGAAGTAGGATGCTTTGATTTCCATTGTATCTGAGCCCGGTAACAGTGCTGCTGACGCACTGGCAGCGCAATTACCTCCCCACAGTTTATGGCCGGTCATTGTCCCAAAACCGCATCCATGGAGTCGTACCAGTGGAAAGTTTTTCTGTCAGAGGCGCTTTTGTTATTGTTATTTTGTTTCTCTGCATTTTTTAGCCGTGCAATGAATACGTAACCCAGCTAACTCGATGTCCTTGTACACCTTCGCACGACATTTCTGACAGCCTTTGATACTCCCACTGAAATTGATCTTCAGCCCAAACAGACGTAGTGCTTGTACTTCATCGACTTCTCAGTTGTTAGTTTGTATCTCCATTGTTGTTTTATATTTTGTGCAGACAGTAAAAATACAAAGGCCTCTTTTCAAGTCTGTCTGTTGTCATGGCAACATTTTGACCAATCAAAAAGCAGTGACACAGTCAGCTTGGCTGCAGACTGCTTTTGGCCCTGCAGAGTGCAGGTCACTTTATATGTAATGAAAAATCATTTGTTCACGGGACGGTGCGGTTCCTTGTGGCAATGGAAAAGCGTTGACCATTCTGCATGTTGCAAAACTCTTTTTCGACAAACAATCAAACGTTCTATTGTGTTGGAATCACTGGGCAGACTATCCAGAAGAGTAGAGGAGGTCACAAATTACAAAACTTATAACAGCTTCCATTAGCTTTAGGACCTGTCAAAACATTTGGATGAAGAAACTTCTTAGATGCACACACGAGGTTAAATCCAAGACTGGCCTTCTATTATTCTGGAGGTCACTAGGACTCCAGCTTCGGTGCGCACACACACAAACACACATAGACACACACACACACACACACACACACAGTATAAATCAGGTGCTCACTATGAGTTTGTTCATATTCATGCGGACACATCTCAAACACAGTCACCCATGTGAGGAATAAAACTGCTTGTTCTCTCCTTTAAAAAATCAACCAACTCTGGTAAACAAAATGGGCTGACTGAAAAAAAAAAAGACATATTAAGCCATCATATAATGCCCTCATTCAACAGAGGCTGCCTAACCTGTTCTAAAGATGCATGCATGTCAAACGCATCTTACCTCGCACAACCTCCTCTATAGACTCAGTGGTTGTAGTAGTGGTGGTCGTCATAGCAACATTGGAGGCTTGCTCACTAGTATCACGTTCGATATCTTCCTCCTCTTCGTCTTCCTCATCAGCGTCTTCCACACCATCACCATCCTCATCGTTATCCCAGGCCTCTTCTTCATCATCCTCTGTGTCCTCTGTGTCCTTGTCGTCCTCTGTGGTTTCGGACTCCTGCTCCTGCTGTTCTGAAGGGGCTTGTCTGGACAAGCAGGTGACAAAGAAATGTGTGTTCTCACACATCGGCTTCCATTCCTCAGGGTAATATGAATCTATAAATGAGAGCCTAAAAATTCAAGATTTCTATTGATCTGTAAAATTTTGCTCCCCTCTAATCTTGTTAGATTGTCAGCCATGCATTAGGATCCCCTCACAGTAAGTTGTAACCATTTATACAGAATCAATGGCTTAAATTAAAGGCAGCTTAAATGATCTGCTTAAATAAAAGGCAGAATCGGGTTTCCTGACATTTATTGTATGCCTTCACTCCGCAGCATTAAAATCAGGTACAAAATATGTGAGAAAACTCAACTTCTGGCCACATGTCAATGCCCATGGACCATTGTTTCTTTGGTAAGATGTAAAGATTACTGTGGAATCCAATTGCCTTATAAGCAAATAATCAATTGTTTCACTTCTGGTTTTGCAGTCTTCCCTATGATTTGCCTCTCAATCCCACTGATGGGTTTGTTCCTGTAGAAAGTGCTGTCAGTGCATACTCTCCAGAGGTATCTGTATTTACAAATGAGCATCAGTTTAAGTGGATAAATGTCATGTCTTAAGAAGTGTTTTATGGTATTACTAGAAAAATATTACAGGTGTGTGTCTGAATCGGCAATAAGCGTTTTGCTATTAAAATATTCCTTTTAAAAACAATCAGTATTCAAATATCTCCACAAGCATTGTACCGAATAAAAATGTTTATTACATGCAGCATGCTTAAGATGTTGTACATACATGATACCAGTTGCTCAATCAGCAGATTTAGCGCTACATTTATTTTTTAGAGGCAGAAATATCAACGTCTGGCTGTTTTTCTGAGCTTTAGTTCAGTGATGGGATCATGAACCCAGAATTGAACAAAAACATTCTGGATGCAAACCTGCAGATGTCTGCAGAAAAAGAAAATGAGTCTTGGAAGGGTCTGTTTAAAATAAATGTCACCTGGATTGACAAATAGTTTCTAATCAAACAGTAATACATAATTTATTATTTAATTTTCTTCCAATATGTATGAACAGTAACAGATATCCATATATTACTAAACTTGTCCCTTGTTTCAGTGTTTGTGTGAGTTTCAGTGTGTGGTGTGTCTGTGTGTGTAAATGTGTGTGTGTACCTGTCATTGTACTCTGTCTCGGCACCTCCCCACCACACATCTGAGTTGGCCTCCTCCTGTTCCTCAGCATCAGAGTCCTGCTGCTCCTCTACTGGGCAGCAAACAAACTCCACTCCACGGAAACGATCAATACCGCATGGCAACAGCATCCCGAAGTCATGAAGATTCATGGACTGATCACCACAGGACTGCAGGGAGGAAGGAAGGCAAAAGCAAGGAAGAGAGAGGGAGAAAACGAGAGAGAGATGTGGGTCGATAAGTCAGCAATATACGAACCACAGGAAGAAACTCCTCATGGGCTACATGTGGTGCATATGGTGGCTTATACAAGACTAACGTTTTAATGACACTGTACATAGCTGCATGTGTATAATGAAGAAGTGAAATGCATGTAAAATGTATATAATAGACTCTGACCTCTTTGGCCACAGTGTGCCAGTGCAGGTGGCTCTCACACATATCCATCCGCTCCTGGTGGAGGAACTTACACTTATCAGGAACCAGAAGGGCATCGCTCACAAATTCCCCAACTGGAAATCACAAACATATTGTAAAATGACTTTGTTATCTTCTAAAACTGGCAAAGAGAATTGGAAAATAAATTAAAGGTACAACGATTATGTTTGGGATCATAATGTTGTTAGATATCAGTGTTATTGGATATCGGTGATGCTTAACAAGTAAGCAGAAGCTAAGTAATATTATTGCTAAAATAATTGATTATTACAGGGTATTAATAAGCCCTTAGGCTATAGTAGAGCAAGATCCTCACTGTCTCTGTGCCAGACTTCTCAAAGTGACATTTTCCATTTAGCTGTACAGCTTTTTCAATGCACAAGCATTTTCTACACAGCTGTACAGTAAATAATGAACACATAACACTTTGTTTCTCACAGGAATTTGTAGCTGAATTTTAGTGTGCCTCCACTTTGACAATGGAAAAAGTTTTTGGACAGAAGCTTATCAATATAACTGCTAATTCACTATTGTGTTTGTTTTAGCTAAAATTCAAAACTGCGTCACTTCTGAGGGGATTAATTAATTTGTCAGAGGGCTGACACAGCAAATGCCGAAACAGCTTTGCTTGATGGCTCTAACTAGAGCTCTGTAGAATCAAGATGCCTTTAACAATTGAAATGCTGAAAACTGAATCGTGGATCAAAAACTGTATGAAACCTGAAAGTGTATGTATCCTTACACCAATAGAACTTTAGTATTCAGTATACTCCTATTCAGATTATATATATATATATACATGCAAAGGACAGAGAATTTGAGGCAAATCAGCTTCTATCAGCATGTGAGAACATATACATGTTGTACATGTTTTGGTTTCCCAGGCAGAGGACAGATGGTGTGCCTGGACAATAAAAGCACATGCAGACATTCACCCTAAAAGCATTACTTTAATGTCCTAGATATCCAGGTTAATACCCAACGAGTGGGAGGGTGCACTAACAAGAACATCACGCTGATGGACAGTCCTAGTGTAAACACACACACACACACACACACACACACACACACACACACACACACACACACACTTACCCAGGCAGCGGTAGGGCACTACAATATGTGTAAGGCTTCGGCACTGACGTCGGCCTTTCTTGCACCAGTTCTGGATGCTGACGGGCTGGTTCGCCTCCACCACATTAGTGATCTGAAGATCAGGGTAAACCTACAGGAACAACAAGCAGATCAACAATGTGTACCCGTGGAATTACTCTCCTACTACAGTTTTCTAACTAATCTATGTCACCAGATAAAAGTTCTGCTACATTTACTGAGATATTTTTTAATAAAAGACATGTCAGCTATATTGGTTTCTGTAAAAAACTGAAAATGAAAACAAGTCAAATCAGATAGTAACGGTTTCAGCAGGAATTGATGTGTCTGACTAGACTAGCTTGGATTAACGACCAAATCATTTTACTGGGTTCTCAGTATTTTTTCTCTTCCCATTCATCCTTTCTCTATTCTTGGTCTCTCTCTGTACCTCCTGGCAGTACTGCAGAATTCCCTCCTTGGTACTGATGCAGCTCTTTGAGCCAGAAGGATCAGGTTCCCACTTGCCGCTCTGGACGTTGATGTGCATGTTGAGTTTCCCGCAGAACATGGCCACCTGAGGCTCTGCCAGCAAACCCACTGAATCATCTGACGGCACCTACCACCAAGTCACAGAGAAGGATAACATCAGAATCAGGTATGCTGTATATTTTAAATTAAGTACTGTAAGAGGCGAAAAATAACTATTCTTGCATAAGTGAAACACACCCACTTTCCACACAATCACCTTCGGCTGCCTTTGCAGTATTTCACAACAGCACAATTGCACCAGGTTAAAGGGAAATAATGCATGTGAGCATGAATTTTGCAGTATGAATTTTGGCAGGGCAAAGAATCACATGGCATGATTATTACTTCCCTCACTGCTTCTAACAATTGCTCTAAATTGAGTAATCCGGTTTCTACCCTCTCCAATTAACAAACAGATTATTTCTCCCTGTAAATGAATCTGTAACCAATGATACATTTATGGGGTCTGATGCGGGTCCTTGGTTCTCACAGTTTGCTGACTGACGCTAATGAACTGGTACATTATTAACATATGCCAACTTGTTTTTAAGTATGAAGTTACTTTTTAACCTGGTAACAAAAAACAGGACATCTTAACCACATAATCTGTGCTTATAACTCAAACATAAGCATACCGTTCTAATACCTTCAGTAAAGTTATATTATATTCCAGTGTATTCGTTCCTTTTTATTGTATTTTCAGTACATATCACTTGACAGTCTATGAATAAATTTTTGGGCCTTTAGTCTCTATGAGGACTGTGGGCTCTTTGTTCTCTTCATGGACATGTTTCTGTTGAGAAAGCTACTGTGAGATATGATAAGGACTTGTTTATGCCCATCAGCAACCTATCAGACCCGGTGGCACAGCATGTGATACTGGAAGTGGGTATTTTCATCACTGTAGAACTGGGTGAAAGTTACATTTCTGGATATTATTGGAGAAGCTGTTCAGACCTCTGGGTTGACTGAAAGTGACTGTCACAAACATCACTGGGATGGACATTAGGGACACTGTCTTTGTTGATGCAACCTAACCAGTGACATTGTGTGATATGTTTGTAAACCAATTCAAGCTTCTATTCTAACAGCTTTCCTGTGTAATGACCAATAAGCAACTGTATCCTCTGGCACTGCATTCGGAATCACTCCCTATTACAGAAACACTGCATTATATCAGTCAGTGCTATTTGAATTCAGTAAATCTCTCAGTTGTTCCATTTTCATTTTCCAGTCACTTCACTATATAGCGAACACAGTGGTAGTTTGTCTGATGTGCATATAATTATCATAAATGTATAACTACTGGAGGAACAGTGAGTAAAAAAGTAATGTCATTCCTGTCTTCCTTTGTTTCAGCTGGAGAAATTACAAATGGATGTTAGTTATACATTTTACAATTTTTATTTTACTCTTTCTGTGGTAAATGACCCAACGCTATAAAACCAGAAAACTCCCTGAAGTTAAATGAATGCACTCTGAACAACAATAAAAACTGTATGTGGTACACAAAGGGTTATTTGCTGAGCTGTTCTTTCTTCAAATTCAGTAATAAGGTTTGGGTATGTTTTCATATATGTTTTGTACAGTCTATACAAGGATCTGTCTTTTATGGACCACTAGACTAGCATTTTTCTGTGTAACTTTCCATTTTTGTTTTTTATGTCTTCTTCATTTAAAGACATGAAGAAAAAACAAAAGAATGGCTGGAATAGCAATGGAAAAAGAATCTATATTTTTTGTCACTTTAATGAAGTGTTTGTACAGCTGGTACCCCACAAAACTGAATTTCACATGCTTTTTTGTGACTCCAGTATAAATAAGTAAATGATTATAAAAGACAAGTGATCTTTTTTATCCAGTGAATTCCATCTACACAGCTGTGAAAACACTGCATCACAGCCAATCAATACCTGTTAATAAATTCAGTCTAATTTAGTTTAACTCTCTCTCTCTCTCTCTCTCTCTCTCTCTTTCTCTCTCTCTCTCTCTCTCTCTCTCTCTCTCTCTATTTATTTATTTATTTATTTATTTGAAAACAGTAGTGAGTGTTTTTGGTAGAATAATCACAGATTGTGTGTTCTTACACAATCTGTCTTCCCCTCTCTAAAAGATGCTTACACACACACTGTAATCTGATTGTAGGGTCAGAAAGCCAGTTATGCAATGAATAATGTAAAACACCACTGCCCTTTCCAGCTCTGATTAAAAAGCTTTATGTAGCCTTAATCTACTGAAAACGTGGTGGTAGAAAATATATTAAAAAGAAAAAAGAATGAAGAGGCAGTGACAAAGCAAAGAAAGGCAGAGATATGAGGGATTTGGTGTATAGAGGGTACAAAATAGAAGCACCCCCTTCAAAATATTCACATTTTATTGCCTTGCAGTCTAAAATGAAGACACACACACACACACACACACACACACACACACACACACACACACACACACACACACACACACACACA